>JAHHUM010000322.1:713790-734034 GCA_036173005.1 Crenichthys baileyi
CTCTTCTGCAGCTTCTCCCCTAAATGTCTTCCTAGGTAGTTATTCACCAAGTTATTCTTAGTCAAAACACAATCCATCTGATTTTCTGCAAGCCGAGATGAGGGAGAAAGACGTCAACACGCCTGTCATAACATTAGATCCGTCAGTTCCACCTCGTGACACGTCAGCGGCCGCATGGGCGAGCAGTCCGTCATCTCCTGAACAGCTCAGTGCTTCTCCTGCTGCAGTCACACACAGCCAGCAACGTGTGTGCAGCTCACTCAGAACTTCGACTTTTTACTGAAAAAATACAATTCATTTTGGCTGAAGCAGGCCCTGAAGGTGGTAACGTTCCCAATAAAGCCCTCATCAGCTAAACAAACAGTAAATTGTACTATTACTACCATAATCATATGATAAGGACCACAATGTACATGGTGGTGGCTTATTTTTTCCTCTAACCAAAAGGCATGAAGACTTTTCCTTTAGGCTACAGGTAATTCTCAGAAAACACTGACGGATGAATCAGTAAGAACCATAACTGATACTTGCAGGCCAAACATATTGCTGTAATGAATCTGGGAAACAAAAAACCTTTTGTGAGTTTAGTGAATGAGATGAGATTAAATAAGGATTATGTGGCACCATAACACAACAGGCAACCTTTTTACAGCTTTTCCTCCTTTTCCAGCGTGTGGTTCAGAATCCCTCGTCTAATTCATGGATGCAGATGACAGGAATATAAGGGGGTTGATAATTTTAGGGTTTTTTGTAAAATTGGGTTCATACCTTTTCAGATTAAAACTTCCAGGGGTGGCGGGGGACTAATAAATGTTTTAAATTTAAAAGGGAGAGTCGATTGAAAATTTGAAAAAGAATAAAATGAATGAATTAACGGTTGTTGATGATGGAAGAAAATGCTGATGACTGTTGGATGTTGGATGGATGGACTACCTGTAGACAATGGAATAAGGAATTAAGTCAGGAAATACTAATATTATTCCATACTCCATTTTCTTTTCCTCTACTTATTTAGAACAAAAAAATAAATTTCTATCAATTTCAAAACCTCTAAACTTTTTACAAACTATGCAGGGACCCTGATAAATAACTAGGACAGGTCCTAGGATCCAGAAAACAAGCCACGGCAGTAGCCCCAAAAATTTGAGTCCCTCTCCCGGGAAATTTTGTTCTAGGAATGAGTGGGGAGCCCTTTTGGGCATGATTCCCCGTTTGGCTTTATCCCGGGTCCCATGGCAGGGCCCGGGTTTTTGCCTTTTGAAACCCCCAAATTTTCTTTTTTAGAAGGGGGGGGGGGGGGGGGGGGGGCTTTTGGGAAGGGTGGGAGGGAAGAGGGGGGAAGGGGGGCCCTGAGGGGGTAGGTACAGAGGGGTCCGAATGCTGCGCCGTTTCAGGATCATTCGTTGCCACGGCAACCCCCACTGTATTTTCCATTGCTGAACATGCAAAGCACTGCAGGAGTCTTGCATACGTGCTGATTTTCCGATTCCCTTCGTCTTGAATCCAATGCCGAGATCCCGCGTGTCTGGTTCCTTCATTGCATCACCTCAGCCTGAGATGACATCTCTCTTAGCCTAACAATGTTCAGCTCCACCTCTCCAGTAAGAGCAGGAGATGGTAAGGCTAACACAGGGAAGGAATGGCGGAGGTGATGTGCAGATGCTGAACCGCTGAGACAAGACCCATATGCTCTGCATGGATTGTGTCCCTTTCCTGATGCTTGTGACACGTAACTATGCTGACAATGAACAAAGAGCCTTAGTCAACCCTCGGATTTCTTTTGGGACATGAACTGCCATGTGATGGTTTCTGTCTGGGCAGCACACCAAACAGGACGAGCAAGGTCGCAGCCCCCACATGACCCCTACAGGGCTCAGTAAAACTCCCAACATCACTGCCTCAAAGAACAACGGGGGTCCCAGAAAAAACCCACGTCTGCTGCGCTCACACTCAGGAGAATGAGCCGGGGAAACGAGCATGACATTGGCATGATTTATGGGTGAGCTCAGCCTCGGGCTTCTAAACAGCAGCCTTTTCTCCAACCTGACCGAGACAGTGAGGACATGACTGAGGGCGCTGGGTCCAGTATGGGACTCTTACATAAAGGCTGCACTGTGCTGAGTAAAACAGTGGGCTCCCGAAGAGGAGCGCTGCGTGGTGCTGAACTCAGCAAACGAACATGCACCCCACACTCACTGATGCAATATGTCTCATTTGTTCCTCATCATCGCTCTTTTCAGCTCTCGCCGACACATTTTCCCACTCACAGCGTTATCACACCAGTCACACGTGTCGCCTGTGTTCAAAAGGTTTGATTGGGGCAGATAGACGGGTCGGGGCTGATGTTTGTGGGAACCGACAGGGAAACCTCAGGGAGGGAGGCGGGGAGACCTCAGCCTCAGGTTGTGGTTGCCGGAGGTAACTCAGGCTGCTATAGTTACAGCAGCCTGAGTGACAGGCCTGCTCCTCTCTGTGCCGTCACATCACAGATGAGAACACAATATCCTGATGATCACTGCACTTGGCTCGGCAGTAACCTTTAGGACATCCAGAAAATGTGCAGCAGGATGGAGCGGTTATAGAACATCCAACTCTAGTGAGCTTTAAAAACTATTTGTAAGACATAGTTGAATTTATTGTGGATTTTCTCTAATCATCACAGGGTTCATACACACACATATTCAAGTATAGTTGTTCACCTATCCCTACTCATATTTAGATGAATGCCCCTTGGCAAGTTTCAGAGGATCCAGAAGAAAACTTGACAAGATCCTGGCATCATCCTGGCTAACTCTGACCACTCTTCTTCCCAGAATTTGTAGAGTTCAGCTAAATTGGTTGGTTTCTTGGCACAGGTATGGCATAATTCACAAACCTGGTCTAATGTATGTCAGGTGTCATTTAACCTGTTGAAACTCCCAATTGTGTCTATTTTTTTTAACCAGTGTTGATATGAGGGAGGTTATCTGGAGTAGAGCTACACGATATTAGGAAAACATGCGATAATAGTGCTTTGCTCTGGGTTTATTGTAAACAACCAGCCCAGACAGCGAGAAGTTTGTCCGGCTACAGAAAATGACGTTGCTTTGTTGAAAAGGTTGCGTCTGGCTACAGCTGCTGTTTTGATGAGGAAACAACTTAGCTGTAGATTCCTAGTGACTTATATCATACAGTTTATCTTGCATTAAACAAAATGTGGGAGAAAAGTTGAAAGCAAAATTGCAGGAAAAAGCAGCCTGAAAGGGTGGCACTTTTATACCGGAGGAGGAAGTTTCAAAGTTTACTAAACGGGAAAATCCTGCAGGATTTGAGATGTGCAAATACGAGTTACGGAGTTGTAACAGAGGTTGTAAAATGAGTAAAAATGACACATTTTAACCGTTTTTAGTTTGGTTTAAGTTGTGTAGACAGCCGTGTCCTAAAATCTGGAGGATTTTACTTTGAGAGACCGCTAAACAAAAACCAGAGCTCATAAATTAACCACAACAATCTCTAATCTGACCTGTAGTCAGCAGATAAAAGTAATCAGTTCTCCAAAACATCCCCCTGTGTTCCTGGAAATCACGATGAGTAACGTTATTTTGTAAAGGATGACTAATTAATACAGTAGCGGGTCGGAGCGTGCCATCACATGGCCCTCGCAGGTATTTTCCCATCTTAAACTCCTTTGATTGCTCATGCTCCCTGATCAACAGTCCAGTCTCGGTCACACTGTTTACTGTTCGGCAGGGGCGAGGCTGAAATGCAGACAATCTCTGCTACTATGTACAAAAGTGACACACTTGCATACAGGACATCCAGCATTGGGGAAAAATAAGACGGGCACCAAAATCTACACACTCTCACTGATACAGCAGTAACCCAACCAGGGCTGCACAATAAGACCTGCAATGAACAAAAACTCTTTTTATTTTCCCTTAAATTAAAAGGAAAAATTGGCTGTAGGCATCTGAATAATCAAATGCATCCCTGGTGTGCAGATTGTGAACCCACAACACTTGGAAATATAGTAGCACAAGATTACTCATTCCATTGAAATATTTGGCCAGTGTTATTAAGAAAGTCCTAATCCTGACAGATATTTTATCCCAACAGGAGTTCCTTAAGAACAGCCCATAGTCTCCATTAAACTCACATGTTGCGCCAGCTGATTATCAGTTCATACAAAGCATTAACATTAGCTAACATTAGCTTGTTTGCTCTTGGTTTTTATATGGCTTGTTGAACGTTTGCAACATATTTTCAGTGCAGGTCCAGTGAGTCGTGTGCAGACAGAACTTTGCTACCCTGCTTCATTAAGTCAGTGCATGGCTTTAAATACCTCTACAGCAACAGCTGTCTGGACACTTTGCACAGCGCAGGTCGCATTTTACAGACAGAGAAGAAAGCTGCAGCTGCAAGTAAAGTCTCTCTTTCACTGTGAACGTTGTTGTAAAGGGTGAAAACCATCTAGATTGTTTGGGTAAACCCCGTGTTGTTGTTGGGGGGGGAGTAGTAGTCTTCCAATCTGAACGTTTGCCCCACCACATACTGATGTGGCCCTGGGCAAGGGCCTTCATCCCAAATAGCCCACCAATATCTGTGAGTTGGTGTATGAATGTGTGAGCATTGGTGAACGCGACCTGGTGGGTGAAACCTAAAGTAAAAAAAACGGCTATTAGCAACTAACGATTATTTTGCTAAACGATTCATATGTCGACTATTTTTTTCCAATTAAGCGATTGATAATCAGATAGAGAAAGGTGCTTAATAAGAGATTTTTTTTTACAGAATTTGAACCAGGTGAAGCTAAAGCTGTGCACCTTGAGGAGTTCTGAACAGAGCATATTTACAGACAAAGAGTTTTTCAACTCGTAGCTGCACGGTGGCGCATTGGTAGCACTGTTGCCTTGCAGCAAGAAGGTACTGGGTTCGATTCCCGGCCGGGGGTCTTTCTGCATGGAGTTTGCATGTTCTCCCCATGCATGCATGGGTTCTCCCCAATATCCCCAGTATTAACTACTAAATTTTCTAGATTTTAAAAAGCAGAACAAGATGATTGTGAATTGTGATGAGTTCTGTGAAGTGCCTTGAGACGACATGTGTTGTGAATTGGCGCTATATAAATAAACTGAATTGAATTGATTGACATTTTTGACTTATAACTGCTTCACCAAATCCATTCTAAAAAAGGCTGAGTGGGATAACATGACTTTGTAAATGAACTAATGGACATGATTTGTCTTAAGAATGACTGACACTTTAATCCATTAATATTATCTTATGAGCTCAAAGCAAAACAATGAACTACTTCTGAGAAGTAAACCTGCATCAGGGAAAAATCTGACCGCAAAAAGCCTCATTATTCAAGACTCATACAAACCTAATCAAATGCAGCAATATATAAGGTCTTTATGAGACAGACTGGTTTCTAAAGATGAGTTTAAAATGTTTGATTTTTCTTTTTTTTTTTTTTTTTAGGGTCCTGCAAAGGTAACCACTACCACACACTTTATGTGTGCCCTTGCCATTAAAATTAACAGCAACATGTACACGCATTCAAAGGTGTCAATACTGATTTATTATTACTGCAACCAGTTTGGCTCATTATGGAGATAATCAGACTCATCTGAGCTTCGACTTGAGTTGCCGCTCCTCCATTTGTGAGCCGAACATTAGCATCGGAGAGAGCGTCAATGAGCTCTCCCTCTCAGCGGCAACCCGTTTATGGCTGACCGGGAACAACAGGCTGGGTCCCGGGTACAGCAGTCAGGGCCAGATGGTAGAATAATGTTTTCAGATATTCAGCGTTTAAATCAAAGGGCAAAAAACAAACAGAGGCTTCGCTAGCAGCACTGTTGGGCGCTACACTGGTTGCGTGAAACTTGAAACATTTTAGTTTTTTTACGTAATTAAATAACCATCTATAGCGACACTTACTTCACCTTTGATTTAATCTCTGGAAGTTAAAACAGCACTGAGAAGAAAAACCAGTTCAAACGGCTGAAATGAATCATCTACCATCCACAGCTTCACACAGAGTTTGAGCTTTCCAGGTGCAAGGCGCCTTTCTCGGTTTGTTGCGTAAACTGATTGTTATCATGCTTTCAGCGGCATCTGAGGCTTATGTAATCATCGAGGCAGGCTGTTGCACTGGTTTCTTACATACTAACCGTAATACCTGATCAGGCAGTGATTCAGAAGCCCCCCGCCCCACCCCCCAAAAATATCACACTATATTTAATTATAGGAAACAGAAAGCAGTCAGAAAAACAGAACAAGAAGCGACTAGTTACACTAGAGGAGTCAGCGAGGAGTATGAGATTTAATCTAATAGGTGGAGACACATTAATTAAATAAAGAATCATTAACTATGAAGGTGCTGAGAAATCAGATCAGATTTTCAGCTTGATCAGACCTGATCGGCGAGAGAGAGCAAGACGGGAACAAAGTTTTATTGCAGTCAACAACTGCTTTGTTACACTGCACTGCCTCTGCTCCCAGTAAAAGTAATAAATGACGGCTAAACACTTTTTAATGCCGTTTTTATATCTTCTATTACTTTTAAGTAGTTCTTGAAAAGAAATCAGAGTTGACTAAAATGTTATCAGCAGAAGCACGAGACATTTTGGACTGTGGTGGATGTATTTCCCATTGGTCCTCCGATAAGAAAAGCTGCCATATTATTAAACGACTAATGTTAGTCATGAACTGCTGAACTGTGACCTACTTTCACCATCTCTCATTAGAAGCACCTCTGAGCTGGAGCCAAATATCTGAAGGTCCGGGGGTCTACGTTTAGATTTACAAGAAGAAAAACAGACTGAAATCCAAGGTGGATTTTTTTTTTTAAATCAAAGCAAAGAGGAGTTAATTATGAGCGCATGACACTGGAAATATGTACAGCTTTGCTGGCTCTAATAACATAGGCTCAAATGACCCTGTGTTTCTGTCTCCAAATAAAGCCCAGACGAGCGTTGAAACATCGCTCGCTGAAGCTGCCAAGAGTGAAAGAAAAAAAACCGGCAACCGTCGTTCCATCACCTGTCTCTAACTGCTGCGACAAATGACTGAGTAAGTTACTGAAGGAGGAGTTACACGAGACCTCAGCCGACCCGCTCCAGGCTGCACGACCATCTTTAAGATCAACAGACACTTGAATTAGAGACAAAGAGTCAGGGAGTGGAGGCTGGCAAACGTGCAAGTAGCAGCAACTGCATGCGAGCAAGCGAGCTGTGCTGCATGCCGACGTTAATGCGGCAGAGAAAATGTGGAAGAGTTTGTATTCAGGGCTATATATATATATATATAGACGGGAGTGGAGGCTGCGACGGAGCAGCTGGCCCCCCCCCCAGACCCCCCGCCACAGAGCAGTGGCACATTAACCTTCAGCCAGCTGTCTCAGCCTGCAGCTTCACCCCACTGACAGTAAAACTTCCAGGACTTCAGGGGACGTTACTTTTACATAGATGCATTATTTTGGACTTTACAAAACATCTTCAAAGTAAATTTGGAAAATTGGCCAGATTTGTTCCCCATAAAACCGGCTGTGGTAACAAATTAGTGAGATAAAGGAAAGAAATGAGAATAAACTCCCAACTGGAAGGGCTGAATATATTTCAAGGAAATCCACTCCTCTGCATGCTCACACACCCATTCCTATACTGGACCATCATCTGATCCACACTGAGGCTCAGTGTGTGTGTGTGTGTGAGGGGGGGGGGGATCAGCACGGCAGGGCTACAGCTGTTTCCACTGCGGGTCAGGTTACCCTCCCGCCACCATCCCCAAGGCCTTCTCCAAGGGAACGGCCCCGTGTCGAAACAACATGGGTACATCCTCCTACCTCCAGCAACTCCCTGCCCTCCTCCTGCTGCTACTGAGCGCTGCAGCGGGCGCTGTAGGCTAGGCTGAAAACATTACAAGGAGGCCTGTCAGCTTGTGGGTGTCAAAATGAAACCTGTGCACAGGAAGTGAGCACGAAAACAAAGTGCTTGAACTGCTCCTTCGATTAAAAGGTTACCTTCAAATACTTTGCTGACATGGAGGTTTACTGTTTAATTTGATATTTCTTCAGCCTAATTAAAGTGTATAAAACACAGGTGCCAAGGTTATAACTGTCAAAGTCTTGAAATGTTTTTTTATTATCTTTTGAATGTCTTAATAATAATAAAAGCCAATCCAGCCTTCTTCTCTCCATGTGAAGTTACAACAATACGATGCCAAAACAGTAAATGCACAAAAATCAAATCATCAACTATTTCCTAGAGATGATCGAGGTTTTACTGGCCGGTTCCGATACCTGTTTTCTTTCTAGTCACTAACACCATGACCAATTACTGTTCTCAAGGTATAGCAGGGATTTTAAAACCTGCTGTTTTAAAACTGCTTAAAATGTTCAGTGGGGGCGCTGGGTGGCTCAGTTGGTACAGCAGGCGCACCGTGAGGCTACAGTCCTGGATGCGATTGTCCCTTCTCTCCTCACCCTCTTTCCTGTCAAATTACTGTTCAATAAAGGCCACTAGTGCTGAAAAAAATCTTTAAGAAATGTTCAGTGAGTATAGTGCCTATACTTTGAAAAATGTTTGGAGTGATTGGAGTTTACTGTGGCGCAGAGTAACAAAATGCTGCTGCACCTCCAACAGTTGCTGCACAATGCCAGTCAGCTGGCTGAAAGAAGGCTGCAACACACTTTCCGTCATTAGCCTGACTAATTCACCAGCTAATATCGTCGTGTTATACCCCCAGTGTTATCCCCTGAACACCAGAACAACGACAGTAACGTGTTTAGCACAACAAGCACTAAAACCAAACTTCTAATTTAACAGGAGCTTATTCTATATTTATGCTAAAGTCTAATGTTACAGATATTATTTTAACTGTAATCATCAGAATGTTAGATTAGCTAGTATCAGTTCTGATGATTTTTGTGCTTCTGGTTTTATTATTGATGTATATATATATTTTTTTTTATGTTAATACCATGACATCAAATTCGGTTAATCTTGTAAGTGCTGGTAACAGGCAGGTCATTTCGTGCTTTTGTAGTTTGGACCTTCTCTTATATCTTATATACAAGCACAAAGGAGGGTCTTCCACGCCATAATTGGTCCCAACTATGCCTCACCTTGAACCTGCCAAGGAGACCTCTTGAACCTACTTTGACGACTGAGGACTCTGCTGAGTTTCTGAGCTCTCCTTATACACAGTCTTTGAGGGTTCAACAGCTGTACTGCTAGAGGAGGACGGTTTGCAAACAGTGTTTAGATGGCAAATAAAGTCAAATCAATATGAATACCAACATCCAGAGACAAAGCCAGCAGTTACTCACTCTCCCAGTCAAAGGTTATGATGTGGGAGCTGATAATCTGGCTCATTAGAGCAGCCTGCACATTCAAAATCAAACTAACTTACTGAGTTTTAATTTTAAAAAGTAAATATTTTTTTACTTCTAAAAGACAGAGGACATCCTCTCAGGTTTTATCCCTGCGTCAATAAGACATTGCAGGGATTCAGAGGGAGCAGATGGAGCGCTTTAGTCCGGGCCTTCACACAGCAGCATAGCCGGGGCTTGAAGCAGCTCTTCCGGGCTGCGTGTGAAGTCTGAGGCCGGTGTTAAACCGTGGAGCCAGAGGACAGGACATCTCTGAAATGTGGGTCGAAGAATGTTTTGGTGGCAGCTATGCAAGATGATCCACGCAAAGCAACCGGCCAACAAGCCCCCCTTTTCTATACAGTTTGTGGAGCTCTGAGTGGCGTGAAACAACAAATGTCTCACCATGAACTCACCGGAGCACCAACTATTACCTCCTCTGAAGTTAGTTCAGCAGCATGTAGCTACCCTGGCTGTGTCTCGGTGAACTGCGGCCATTCACGCAAACTCAACGACATCTGCGTTAAAACCGAGCCAGTAAAGCTCAGATTTGTACACTGTTGTATCGTTAGAAATCTTTCTGCTTTTCGTTTCTAGCGTCAGCGAGGCTCAAACGTGAGCCAACCTAACAGAAATGTACTAAATAAATGAAGTGAAAATTTGATGACCCTCACCAGAAGCGATGGAGACTGCTCCGACCGGAGTCCCCGACCTCGGAGCTTCTTTTTCTCAGGCCGGATGCCGTCGTTCCCTCCGAGCGAGAAAAAAAATACACCAAAGAAGCTGCTTCTGCTTTGTAGTTTCTGTGAGGTCGATCCTTTCTCCTCCGTGGTGTCGCCTATATCAGCAGGGTCAAAGCGTCCAGAGCCATGGTTTGTGGCTTACACTTCAAAGTTTCTCTTCCTGTACAGGATAGGAAGGGTTGTTCGTCGAGCAGACCACGGCAGTGGGGGCGGCAGCGATTAGTTGATCCGTGTCAGTCCCTCTACGCCAGCTGACGCTGCCTTCTGCCACCAACCGGCCGCTGAGCTATCAGGTCGCCACGGTGGTAACAGCGCCCTCTACCGGTAGCCGCGAGAAAATACACAACATCAAATGTGACTCAACAGCGACATCTGATGGAAAATATGGATTCATTTCGGTTATGTGGAAAAGTATTTTCACCCTTTGGCACATTTCAATGTATTTCACTGTGCTTTTATGTGATAGAACAACACAGAGTGGTGTATAATTGTGAAGTTGAAGGAAAATAATATGTGGTTTTAAAAATGGTTAACAAATAAAAGTGTGAAAAACGTGGTGTGAATATGTACCCTTGAATACCCCGGAAGAGCAAAACAAATACATTGTGGAGAAAATTTAAAGCAGCACAAATCACATAAGCATCACGGCTAACGTGGATCAAGGTACTTTGGTCAGATGAGACGACGAGAAAACTTTCTGGCTAACATGCAAAACACTACGTATGGCAGAAAGCTAACACAACGCATCATCCTGAACATACCCTCCCTATGGTGAAGCAGGGTGATAGAATCATTATGCTGCGGGGATGCTCCTACTTGGAAGGGAAAGGAAAAGTTTGTCAATGTTGATAGGAGTATGGATGGGGATAATTACAGAGAATCCCTGTAAGAAAACCTGTCAGAAGTCAGAAAATTGACTGGCCTGGGGGTATGCCTTCAACGATCTGAGCATACAGCCAGAGCTACAAGTCCGTGTCCAAGTCCAATTTACCTATAGAGCACATTTAAAAAACAACAAGTTTACCAAAAGTGCTGTACAAAAATAAGCTACTTAAAAAATGTAAAACTAATCATGACACAGATGGTAAAATACAGACATTTAAAAGAGCATCTCAACTAACACTAGGCCAAAGACTATTGGGAAAATTGTGCCTTAAAAGAGACTAAAAAATAGAAAGCGAAGATGCCTGTTTAATATTCAAAGGTCTCGTTCCAAAGCTTGGGAGCCACAACTGGAATGAAGTGGGGTATATCAAAGCATACCCCTGTGTTAGAATTGCTCAGTCAAAGCCCAGATCTATGTCCATTTGAGAATTTGTTGCAAGACTGGAAAATTATTGCTCACAGATGCTCTCCATCCAATCTGACAGAACTTGAGCTTTTTTTGAATAGATGACAGGGCATCTTTGTCTAGTTGTGTAAAGCTGGTAGAGACAGACTCCCAAAAGACTTGCAGCTGTAGCTGCAGCAACTGGTGGTTCTACAAGGTGCTGACTCAGGGGGGCTAAATGCAAATGCATACCACACTTCTCAGATGTTTTTATTTTTACAAAAAAAAGAAAACCAAATATTACTCTCCTCCAACTTTATATACACTACTTTGTATTTACCTATATTAAATTCTAATAAAATACTGAAGTTTGTCGCTGTAAGTTGACGTGATGTAAGAAAATTGGAGGGGTTTGAATATTTTTCCATGGCACCGTACTTCTCAATAAACCAGCGTCTACAGCTGACACCAGGCCAATCTACTCAGCAGTTAGATGTAAGACACAATGCACACAATGACTCCTTTTTGTTATAAAACATTTTGAGCAAATTAACAGACACAAACTAAGTAACTAATTTTTATATCAAGATTTCAGGCGATTCACATGGGACTAATGATAAGTACAAAAAATATTTACATTTTCCAGTTTAGGCGCAGTTTTGTTGATGTATAAAAATAAATAATTATTGGTCACTTTGAAATGATAAGCAAAGAATACATTTTTCAAATCATTAGTCTTCCAAAGTTTAATAAACAAAGAGATCAAGATTTATAATTTTTGCAATTTTTTTTCACACGTTTTTAAAAAGGAAACCAGAAAAAAATATATGTGCGTCAATGAATTAGTTCAGATAAGAATTAAGAGACCCAAGCATATGATTGGTTGATCAGTAAGTTCACAGTTCACATTAAATTAATTTCAGACCAATTATCTTTACTTGAGAAGTGTTAGCTTTGCCCAATGACTTTAATAGGGAAGCATGAGAGATTAAATCAGTTCGTGCTGATCACATGTTCATTAAATAAGCAAATAAATGGTAAGAATTTTTTTGTTTTTGTATTAAGAAATAAATATATTTGATTTATGAGATGTTTATTAAACCATCTATATTAATCATAAATATTTCTTATTTAATCAGTTGTGTATTGGTATGCAGTTGTAATTAAATGACACATTTCAGTAATCATTTAATATACTTTTTGATTATGGCACATTATACGGGATCATAAAAAAGCAAACAAATGTGAAATAACTCAATGTGTGTAATAGATTGATTTAAGATATGTTTATCCTACTATTATATTTAAACAATTTTGTATTTATGTCCAGCGTTCATTAGATATTGACACATTTAAGTCATATTTCAATATTTAGCTATATTTTTTTATTGAACTGTGGCACTTTTGGACCCCCATACTCACGGGCAAATACTTAGAAATGAAAAGCTTAATATTTAACAAAATGCTTAAAAAAAATCAAATAATTTTATGTTTTTATAGGATAATTTACAGTAACAGAAGTAGGAACAAGGGGGGATGGTTGCAATAGTTTTTACTTTTCCCTCAATTTCTCACAGGCTATTTGTATTTGAATGACAATATTTGAACATAGTAAACTCACATCTGTCCCCTACACACCCATACAAGTGCAACATTGAGAAGCCTGATGTAAAGCAAGTAAAATGTGGTTGAACAGAGATTGTAAAATGTTGCAACAGCAATTTATTAATAAATAAAACTCATTTTTCATCACACTTTTTTCAAATTATTGGCTTATTCAACCATATTATTATTCAACCATAATATCATTATTATTTAACCGAATAATGTCTGTTTCATAAATAATCATATCACATTATCATTACATACCATCACATAAAAAAACTGATATTGTTATTCTAGAAAATTATGAGAATCCATTAGAATTTTTACACAGCAACATCCTGTCATAGGGATAAACCCGAGATGGCAAAAAAGATCCAAAAAATGCAGACTTGGAGACCAGAGTTGGTGGTGGTGACTAAAACAAATGTAATACTGAACACAGATTTAATAACAAAGATACCCCTGTTTGTTGTCCTTTTCCTGTCTCGTGACATGCTGGAAAAAAATAAAAAACAGAAGAGAAGATGTGGGATATTCTGCAACTTGGATTAATCCTTTAGAGATCAGTTTGGTGTTAAATAACTAGACACCTGACATATTAATAAATATTCTCTACCGCATTCATTAAGTTGGCTTTTATTTATTTGTCACATCTTCACCATTGTGGTCATGAGGGACAGTTGCAACAGTGTGTTGCAACTGTCCCACGCCCTAACTATCATCTTTAAACTAGCAATGCTAGCTTAAAACATTAGTTGTGTTAGAAGCTAAGAAACTGCTGATTCAAACTGTATAACTGTCATACATGCAGTGTGGGTGAGTTCACAAAAAACTAATCATTAAAAATATTACTTTTTTACCTTGATTTTTAGTTCTCCCTGAAGGAATGACAGGGTGTGGCTGCAGTCTTCCAGAAAGAATGAGGGGCTAACTGAGAATGTTCTGGATTGTTCTCATCAGTCCATCTGAATGCTTTTTGGTTAAATCAACAATGTTGCAACTGTCCCCACTCTCCCCTACATAAACTACAGGTAGGGCTGATATCATTGCACACCTTCCGACTGTAGGTGTTCAAAATTACTTACACAATGTGGAATAAAATAAAATAAAAATAAAATAAAATAAAATCTTGGATGGATCTTACATTTAGGTGAATTCAGTCAGAATCTTTGGAAACTGGGCTGTGTGGTGAAGCTGCTGTTTGCAGTGTTGCCTTGCAACAAGAAGGCCTTGCTGTGGCGTTGCATATTCCAAATGCTTCTCCTGTTTCCTCATTTATTCTAAAAACATGCATGTTAGTTTATTCATTCATTAAACTTCCCTTAGGTGTGGGTATATGCATGCATAATTGCTTGTCCTTGTGCCATGTATCTCTGTGCTGCCCTGCGACCTGTCTAGGGTGTTTTTATTAACCACTGAAGATAGGCACTCGGCACAGCAACCCTGAAAGAATTAAGTAAGCAGAAAAAATAGAGAGATGGATATTTTGGAAGTTTTGACAAATATTACAGGTAAATTTAGTGTCCCAATTTGACTGAAAGCTGACGTTTTGTGTAAATCTGAATCATATTTCTCTTAAGCTTTCACGCTGAACTGAGTGAAACATTCTCTCTCAGTGTCCAACCTTCTCAAACCATTCCGCCAATTTCCTCTCACTTTCAGGTGAGCCAAAATACCACCACCTTCAAATTTTTCACAAAACATTGGGACATTCACTGTTTTCTGGGGCGCAGCCAGGATCCATGTCGAAAAAAAGTCAAGCAAACACAGGGCTGCTCATTCCCTGGCTCAATTTACACAGAGCGGAGGGAGTTGGGGCCCCATCTGAAGGGGCCCATCTCTGATTCGTGTAGGAGACGTTCGGCTGGAAATCTAAGCATGCTCTTGTACAACTAGGTTTGTATCCTTCTCTGACTAAACAGCCCAGTTAAAATAATCTTAGTTACACTAGTGGAAATCTCACACTATGCATCACCCTGAAAACATCATTGACACATGGCAGCCTTATACTGTCGGGATGCTTTTCTTCAGAGTTGGTTACAGAAAATTAAATTGGTTAATAGTTCAAAGATAAACTGCCATGTACTTTCTTGTCACTTTCTCTGCTCTTTTTATTCCCAAATCTGCAGGGTCCCTCTCTCCCTCCCCTGACGAGTAGTCGGCGTCGCTCCAGGCTCTCCAGCCCACCTCTAATCCAAGTCTTACTCATCTCGGTCCCTCCTGTTTTTCTTTTTCAGACACAGAGTTAAAAATGTCCTGGACGTATGCAACCCTCCTGGCTCTCCTTGCAGTGCTGATTCCACTGAACTGTGAGTCTAATGCTTTTATATGCAGGTGGATTAAAAATCCACACGCATATGAAATGTTATGCAGGGTCTTATGCAAGGAGATTAACTGTTTGTTTTGTCTGTGCTTTACACAGATATGCTTTTTATTTTTAGTAAGACCCGTCTCATTTTGTCTCCAAACACAGTGTCTCCAGAGGCTGAATCTGCAGCTGTGGCCACCAACACAGCCAATGCAAAAAGTCCAGCAGGTGTGGAGCTGGATTACACTGCTGTGCATCCTATTGTTGTTTCCTTCAGTGCTGAAAAACCACAACCTGTTTCCCCCCGCAGGTCCGCTGAGGAGGATCTTCATGAAAGAAGCTGATGCCTCCAACTTCTTCAGGAAACGCAGCAGACGGGCTGTAAAATCCCAGGATGAGATCAACGGTGAGTTTGTGGAAGTTTGAACTGTGGTCAGGTTAGAGAGGTTTTCGGTATTACCGCATGTGGATATGTTAATGTGGTCACCATGGCAATCTGTGTGTTATCATAAAGGAGAGGATAGTTTCATTGGAGAGGAACCTCCACAGCTGTTTGTCTTCTTGGATTCATTTAAAATTAAATGCTGCAATTCAGAACAAAATAAGGCTCAACGCCCTCATCATCATCATAATAATCATCATCATCATATTATTATTATTATTAACAATAATAATAATAATAATAATATTGTAAACATAAAATATATCTTGAAATGTTTGCATTTTTTGAACCATCAAAACATACCAAGGGGATAATGACCACTGGCTGTTAATGGAAAGACTGCAACAGAACTGATTGCTGGTCTGTCTTAACAGTATGTGTCCAACCCGAAATGTAAATGAAATTGTCAGCAGATTTTTGGTCGATAAAAACATCAGACAAAGTGCAATTGGAAACATGTGTTGCATGTAAGAGATCTCTGTTAAATCACTAAACGTAAATTCAATGTTATGTCTGTCATGCTGCTGTGATGCTTGCAACAGTCTGCCTTTATTGGTTAACTCTTTCTGGACTTGGACTGACCACAGTAAGCCGCAGACTGGTTTATCTGCTCCAGCAGGAGTCACAGGCCAGCATGGAGCTCCCACACCCGCACCAATCCCCCCTTTGCAAGTGATCACCTACTCTATGATTTTTTCAGGAGCATTTAGGCGTGATGTTGTATAACATGTCGTGCGTCTGCCAACTAGGTGACAGTTTCTGCAGGTAGAAGAGCAAGAAAGCAAAGCTGGGAACAGAGAGGAATAAGTGAGTACGTGAGAGCGCGGCTGGGAGTCTAATGAGGAATTGTGCAGCCTCGTTAGCAGACATGGGTCAGAAAAAAATCATATAGACCAGTCGGATAAACTTTACATGGTCTTTCCTGCATATCACGACCATAAAAGCATCGAAAATAATGATAATAAGAAAAATAATAAGAAAAAAATATGTACCCCGAGTCTTGTAATTTATGGCTGACATAAACTCTCAGCATGTGCTGCTGCAGCTCCCAGTGAAAGCACACACTTGAACAGTGAAGTCTTAGAAAAGGTCAGAGGCCATGACTTTTCTTTGAAAAGGGTAGTACTGCAAAACCAAACTTTCCCAATCAGAGTTGATTTCTTTACTGTTACTGTAGCCAGTGTGAGTTTCACTGACAACCTGCTGCCAAAAAGGCTTTCAGAAATACAGTGCTGGGAAAAAAAGTTTTTGCTTTTTGCCATTTAAGCATTTAGGGTCAGATAATATCAAACAAAGATGACCTAAGGATACACAAAAATCATATTTAACTAAATATTTTATTTATTTTAAACTATTATTAACTATGATTACCTATATTTTTGGTCCAATTTCACTAGACACATCCGGCACCAAATACTGCCAGATCCAGATATCACTTTAATAGAAGCCGATAGCATGAAGAGAGCTAAAAGATCTCAAAACAAACCACCTTAAACTAAAAAAACAGATGAGAAACAAATTTATTAAGTTGTTTCAATCTGGAAACAGTAAAACGATTTCTAAAACTTTGAGACTCCAACAAAGTTTTGTTCATGTGGTCATATCACCTGGAGCACATCCTCAACCTATTCAAGATGTCACACATGAACGAAGAACAACATCTAAAGCACAGTATGCCTCAGTGACCTCAGTTAAGGTCAGAGTTCATTATTCCACAATAAGAAAGGGACTGAGCAAAAATGTCATCTATAGGAGAGTTCTGCAGCAAAAATAAACCCAACCCAGAATAAAATCAGAAAGGTCTACTTTCATTTGATAAAAAATAAAATAAATTGATGATCCCTAGGATGGTTTGGGAACATAATATGTGGGCTAATCAGACAAATTTGGACCTTTATTGAAGGTGTTTGTCCTGTGAAATCTGCTGTACAACTAACCCAGTGTTTCAGAAAAATCATCATACCAGCAGTCAAACATGCTGGTAGTGGTGATGGTGATGGTCTGAGGCCGCTTTACTGCTTCAGGAACTGGATAATTTGCCATCACGGATGGAAGCATGAATTTTGCTCTCTAGAAGGAAATGATAAAGGAGATCCGGAGATCCGCCCATCGGGTTCATAACCTTAAGCCAAGCCACGTGAGTTATGCAGCAGGACAATTATCTGAAGGTACACCAGCCAGTCCACCTCTGCATGGCTACAAAAATCAAAAAGACAACAGAATGAAGATTTTGGTCTAGTTAAAGTCTGGATTTAGATTCTGATTGAGATGCTGTGACATGATCTTGGTCAGGTTGTTTTGGATAGCTTTTTTCCTTAACAAGTAAAATCCTAATTTTTAAGAAACATATTGTTTTTACTCAAGTTATCTTGGCCTAGTATTACAATTATTTTGATAAATTGAAACATTTAAGTTGGTCAAAAAAATCAAAACAGATTATTTTGTTCTTAATTGCATAGGGAATTGTATGAATAGAGCATAACCGGGGTTTCATTACAGCTGGTGATTCTCCCAAAATCCCAAATACAGCTTGATGCTTAACTCTGAGTTATTATCTACAAATGTATGTAGACCTGGAAGTGAAATAATGCCTTTAGTTTGCTTAAAGTTTAATACCAGAGTTTTTGTCCATCCCTTAAGTGCCATTACTTTGTGCTGCTATACATACCATTCAATGTTTAGCTTTTCCTACCAAATGGTAGGAAGTTTGTTAATTGATAACCCTTTCAGCATGCTGCGTATTATTCTTTATGACATACCAGCAGTGTCTAGTTGAGGTCAGTCCATTTTAAAAGCTTGACTTCAGTGTTTTGGCTTTAATTCTTTAAATGTGTCTGGACGAAGAGCAAAGCAGCACTCCGATCAGATGGAGTGATCTGATGAAAACATGCTGACTAGGTTTCTATAACAAATGTTTGTGAGCTGTAACCTCTGAGTCTGCTTCAGGCAGACAACCTCATCTGTGTTAAAGATAGTGTGTGGGTGAGAAACGTTTAACATCCAAATGCCTAACTTTTACTTCACCAAATTAAGCCTGAATTAACCATATATTAAATATACTTTTCATTAAGCCCACATTTCTGTATTAAAATATTTATTTTTTACTGGTCTAATATAATATTATAATCTTAAAGGTTGTATTTCCATTAGCTGTAAGCGGGAAATCATCCTAATTAATGGAAATAAAGGCTTGTCGGTGTAAAATTAATCTATGAACATTTGAATAATATTCTAATTTATTGAATATGACTGTATATAAAGTGATTTACAAAGCAATTCATCCCCCTTTACCCTTTTCACATTTTGTCACGTTATAACCACAAACTTAAGTGTATTATATTGGAATTTTATGTGACACAACATCACAAAGCAGCGCACATTTGTGTAGTGAGTAAAAAACTGATACGTTTATCTAAATGTTTTACAAATAAAAGTCTGAAAAGCATGGAATGGATTTGTATTAAAATCTATCAACACTGGACAGCTTCACTGCCCCTTCAAGAAAATCCCCACAGCATGATGCTGCCACTACGGTTCACTGTGGGTATGGTGTATTTAGGGCGATGTGCAGTGTTGGCTTTCTTCTAGAGAAAGTTTGGCGTGCTGACCAAAATGATAAAATTTGGTCTGATCTGACCAGAGAACCCTCTTCCACATTCACTGTGTTTCCAACATGGCTTATACAAAAAGGGACTTTTTGTGTTTTTTGATTTTTTTCTCAAAATTGCCATTGTTTTTGCCATTTTTTCATAAAGACTAGATTTGCAGTGAGCAAACAAACAAGTTGATCTACCACCTGACCTGTGGATCTCTGCAGCTCCTCCAGAGGTACCTCGGGTCTCTTGGCTGCTTCTCTTTTTATGAGCTCCTTAACTGGCCTGTGAGTTTAGAGAGTCGTGTCTTCGGTAGATTAGAGGTTTTGGCATACTCTCTATTTTTGGTTGATTGAAGTCTAACAAAGCAGTTTACAGCATGAGGATTTCCGCTGCATCTAGTTTGTCATAATTCTGGTATAAACTGGTCCCTTCGACTTTTATCATTCAAACAGGAGGATTTCCATAAAAACTCATTTAAGCTGATGTTCTTAGTTGTTTTTAAGTACTGTTTGTGCACCAAGTCTGATGGAGCAACTGCCAGCAACCACAAACATAACACACACCCCTTTTGAATCTAAAATCCAGATCATTACCTACTTGGTTCATTTCTCCCCTGCTGTGTTCGCAGCGGAGCAGAGGCAAGTTTTGGCCGCAGACGAGCGAAAGAGGGAGTTTCATGAGGAGAAGAGGAATGAGTTTGAGAGCTACGCTGAGGAGGACCATGATGGTATGTGAAGCATGTAGAAGAGATGCAGCTTAAGGAGGGAAAATGAGTTTAGACCATTTTTAAGCTCATCTTTCTCCTCCTGGTCTCTTCAGAGCAAAACGAGAGGACCAGAGAGAGCACCGAGCAGTGGAGGGAGTTCCACTATGATGGCATGAATCCTCCCCACGAGTACAACCGTCACACTGCCTGAGACCCATGCAG
>JAHHUM010000323.1:0-261471 GCA_036173005.1 Crenichthys baileyi
TTTTTGTGAAACAGAAGAAAAAGAGGGTCTGCTGTCTGAGCCCAAAAGGGCTGCTGGGGTGATGGAGAGGTAAAGGAAAATTAAGCAGAAGCAGGCAGGCAGGCAGCAGGGCATTGAATGCAGACTTTAGCGGGATGTTTTGCACCTTGACGCTTCAGCCTATTCTGATTATATTGTGCATAGATAGTGAAAAATCACATGTGAAGCAGCAGCACAACTCACCTTGACTGCCTGACCTAGCTCACAAGCATCATCACTTTTGAGTTCCAGTTGCAACAGATAAAGCCAATAAGGTTCCTCACTGACCAGGGTAGTTGGATTAATAAAATAATCAAAATAACCTTCCCAATGTGTATCAAAAAAGATATGCTGACATCTTTTCCAAACTTGACAGCTTGCTTACATGGCATATACAACCATTTGTGTTATATGTCTGTTTACAATAAAGGAATCAGGAGCACTGTTATTCCATCATTAAAGTAACCTACTGTCATGAAACTGGCTTGTGGTAAGACCAAAGTGCAGAGAAGTACTCCAGGAAACACGGTGAATGAAGGTAAGTTGAGATTTAATTCTTGCCCAACGGAATCCAGACAGCTGGGTTACATGACCAGGACACCAGACCAGACAAATCATGGAATACATGACTCACAGAACTTAACACAAGGAACCAGCGGGGAACAATAAAAACGAAGGAGCTTAAATACAAACTCAGAGAACAGGGAGAACTAATGAACAGAGGGACAGAGCAAGCAGGGGGAACAAGGAACAGGTGTGGGTCAGACTACTGGGAGACAGAGGGAGTGAAACCAATTAACAAGTCAAGACACAGAACTAAGGGTAAACAGAGAACCAGACCAGGTGTAAATGATCCAAAACACAAACACAAACTAAGACAGAGGAAGACAGAGATCCTGACACCTACAGGTTTGCAGTTGTTGACTACATATATCTTTGGGCGGATACCTGTATTCTCTCTTTTACAAAAACGAGGTATCCAAATCAAAAACTTTAAAAGGCATGGCATTGTTCAACAAATGTTGAAAGAAATGACAGCTACTTTTAAAGCAAGGAATATGGAGCTCTACAAAGTAGCTAAGGATAGTATTCAAATTTTCACTCTGTACATCTCAGACTTCCAGTACAAGACAGACTCCTGTCATCTGCAGAAATACTCAGATGATTCTGCAGTCGTGGGGTGGATCAGAGATGGAGAAGAAGCAGAGTACAGGGAGCTGGTGGACCGCTTTGTGGCATGGTGTGGAAACAATCATCTCATCTTGAACGTGACTAAAACAAACGAGATGATTGTAGATTTTAAGAGAAACACGAATAGGTCAGACACTGTTTCCATCATGGGAGAAGAAGTGGAGGTGGTGGAGGAATATAAAAACCTTGGTGTTCACCTGGATAACAGACTGGAGTGTAGGTGCAACTGTGAAGCCGTACAACAGTGTCTTCGTGACCACAGCCATCAGCATCAACAACAGCTCTTTGAAGAACCCTGCATAATATGAGCTACAACAACATTGTTTTTTCCCTTTGTAATTGTTAAAGTATTTTTGACTTTTAAATTAAAAGGAAAGGACATGATGCTAAGGAAGGATCTCAATGCATTTATGTAAATAGTACAATTGTATTTTGCTTTGACCATTGTGGTCCCTAATATTTTTGTAATTATTCTTGATTTTTTTTTTTTACTTTTCCCTGCACCACCTCAGTGAAAAACTTCTCATTTCTATTCGTCCCTTGGCTAAATCACTGAACAGCAGTCTGTTCACGTCGCATTTCGGTTTTACTCAGCCGCGAAGGTACCTGCTCCTGAGCAAGGACCAGGAAAGGCAGTACAGGCCGGAAAACCTGTAATGAAAATGTTCACAAAACGGGCTGTGTGGAGTGGACTTCGCCTGAGTAAAGCCTGTGGAAAAGGGGCATAAGTGATAAAAAGGGCACATAACAGACCTTATATTTTAAGGGGTTAATAAATTAAAGACATAGCCACAAAATTTTAAGCAATTATTTCTGGTCTAGAAATAAAAGCTAAATATCTGGATATATACTCGCTTAGTTTAAGAATTTAAGAACAGGGCATAACTGAAAACTGAATTAAAAATTTATTGGCATGCCACTACCTTATCTACAAAACATCTACACCTCCTCTGTAAAAGAAAATTACAATTCACCATAAAGGATTCCAGCCATTCTGAAAATTATTTTATTTATCTTCAACAGCGATGCATCAATTACCCAACCTTACACCTCAGACTCCTCTTTTATTCAGCTGTACTCATGAATAAAAAATTTTAGTCTAAAAAGGCAGCTGGGTTGATTAAAATAAGAGTCGGGTAAATCAGTTTCCATGCAAACAGCAGGATATGAATGCATAGTAGTATGCAGAAGCTGGCAGATGTTTGAAGTATGTTCTCCTCTTGACAGGGATCAACAGTGCAGCATTTAATAGCTTGTAGCATGTGTGTGTATCAAATTATACATATTTACATCGCATAGTTTATTGTCTGTCTTTTTTCTTTATCACTATGATGTCTGAATGACAGCCAGCCTCACTAAAGCCATAACACGTCTGAAGAGTTTCTGCTCTCTTCCTCACTTTCTTTGCTGTCTGTGAATTGATTTGCATAATTTCAGTTCTTTTTGGGTGTCAGGGGTCAAGTGTTTTTTTTTACATTTGCTAATGTCCAGTGCTTAGACATGGCTCTTATGTTCCCCCTAAAGGCATTCACACATTAAAAAAATCATATTTTAACCCACTGGTCATTGCAAGTTTTTATTAATCATCTGTATGTTTTATCATTTTCACCTTTGATAGGGAGCATTGGTTCTAAAAGTACTCCTCATATGTTGGATACAGCTCGCAAAGCTTCATTTTCGGTTTTGGATTCCTGGAAATGTAGATCATTTATTGCATCTGCATAGTTAAGCATTAAGCATAATCAACTTCATCTTGGGATGCAGATAAGGGACGGAGAGCTAGAAAAGAGCATGGCCTCACCCTTCTCAGTGTTTGATGTGCTGATAGTTTGAATGGTATATGAGGCTGTCGGCATTGATAAAACAATTCACTTCACTTTGCATTACAGTTGTAAGGCACCAAAGTGCTCATCAAACAAAGCCAGAGCAATGTGAGAGGAAACTATGCTAATATAACCAAGGGGTGGGCAGAGAACTGATCCGCCCACACTATGTAGGTGAAGAGGTGGTGTGACTGTACTTTGAGGACTATAAAATAATGTTAATGTTTTGATTCTGATTGAGGTTTATCTTAAATAAAAAACAAATCTATTTAGCTGAATTCTATAACAATCCAATTCAGGAGAGGTTCAATAGATACTCTGAGCAGCAGTCCAATTATTACTTTGGTGAATGGCTTGTGAGACTCATGATATTTCTACTTTTGTTTTCAGTCAGTTTGTCTGTGTCTCTACAATAGAGGGGGTGAGCAACTGAACAAAGACTGCTAAGGCTTTTTCAGAGTGTTTGTTTTTGAACTTTCAGTCCATTTTAAAACCAACTACCTTTGGGTTTTTTCTCATCAGCTTCTCTGCTGCGCTATACTCTCAAAACAATTAGGTGTGTTTTATTCATCAGAGATAGCTTAGGTGCAATGTTTATTCTCATGCCGTTTCTGCTGCATTTAAAGGAGATAATGGCCCTCTCGTTCACTTGCTGTTGCTGCTGTAGTAAAAGAGATAATGGCCCCTCTCATTCACTGTCTTCAAATGGTGAGGCGAAACCCTGTGAGGGGATTCCCACTGTAGCATTATTTATCCAGGGAAACATTAATAACTTTAGATACACTCATATCAACTCTATGAACATTTCTGCTAACAGTGCAGCTTTATGTTTGGAACAGAAGGGAGGTTTTGGTAAACCAAATAAATTAATTTAGAAATTTATTTGAACAATTGCTAAGATATGCCAACATTTGGCCACGGAAACAGGATATGATACCTAAAACAACGCTGATTGTTTCTATGAGTGTCGAAGTCTTACAAGATAACACCCTAGAAAACTGCTTCTAAACCTGCAGAAACACATCTATAACAACAGCATAGTTACCGACCGATAAATGCCTGGAACAAATGAATGCAAGATTTATTTAGTGGCAACTGCAGCTCAATATAAAACGTCTGTGTATCTCTTAACACCTGAATCCAAACACCTGAGGGTGTATATGTGAGCGCGCTTGTGCATACAAGGTTTTTCCATAAATATATGCAATAGCGAGCGTGAGGAGCCACAGACCTGCCCCCCACCAGAGCATTGGAACCCCATGAAGACCACTGCCGGGATTAGAGGAACCATACAGCAGCCACAGTGCAGAAGCCCCAGACACCTGCAGTGACAAGCCCACAGGCCCCGCGGCAGCCGTACAGCCATGGACCCAGAGACCTGAGAAGCCGCACACAGTTAGAGCCTGACAGGCCATCGGGGGTTAGCTGGCACACACCAGAGAACCCAGCCCTTGACACAGAGAACCACCCACCAATATATCAGCGTGCAGAAGATGGTGACGAAATAGGCCCACATTTGATGGGGGGCCTGTGGTGATCTCGGTGAGGGAGCAGACCAAGACCCAACCTGACACGAAAATAGGTGCACACAGTAACAATCACACGTTCTAACCCTCATGCAGGCACATAAAAACACGCACACCCACACACCCAACAAAAAGACAAACAACAATGGACATTGTACACTCACTCGCACATCTCATACATACCCTATACTCCCAGGTCCCGGTACCGATACCCCAGAGGGGCAACCAACCCTCAGACCCAGGAAGTGGTCCCCTTCGTTCCGGGATGGAGACAGGCAGACTGCCCGAGCAGCAAACAAGATTAATGCCGGCACCGCCCGAACGAACGACACCGGCCCAGACCCCGACCCCCTGCTAAGACCCTGGCCCCCAATGACCCCTGACCCCATCTGGAGAGGGGGCCACAATCAAAAGAGGGGTCCACCTGCTCCAAAGGGCCAGCCAACCGATGCCGTCCCAGGACAAAACAGTCCCAACTCCCCAATAAATTCCAATTTCAACCCCATAACCCTCCCACACCCCATAAACCTGAACCAGGACACAGATATCCAATACATACTCCCGAACCCACATGCCATGAAACCCCTCCACACAGGGGAACACCCACACAAAAGAGCTCCACTACGAAAAGCCGTTGAAGACATCAATATAGTGCGAGCTATGCACACAGCCCGATATGTAGCCCCACCGCATCCTGCCCTTCACCACACACCACACCACAACCGCACGGGGAGGGCCTCACACAACGCCACCCTAGGGTCTGCCTACAAGCGCAACAGAGCAGACACTACCAAACATCGTACCCCAGGCCTGGGGTCGGGACTCGTCGGAGAGGGTTGCTCCTCGCGGGACCTGGCCAAGCAAAGCCCGAATGAGAAATGCGAGGCCATCCCCCAGTGGGCCCACCACCTGCAGGGGGAACCATGACGGACCGGGGAAAAGAGGATTGGGCAGCAGACGAAGGTGGAGACCTCGGAGGCCCGATCTCCGGATGCTTAAGCTGGCTCTAGGGAAGTGGAATGTCACCTCACTGGGGGGGAAGGAGCCTGAGCTTGTGCGGGAGGTTGAGAGATATCAACTAGAAATAATCGGGCTCGCCTCCACGCACAACGTGGGCTCTGGAAGCCATCTCCTCAAGAAGGGCTGGACTCTCTTCTACTCTGGAGTGGCCCACAGGGAGAGGCGGCGGGCCGGGGTGGGTTTGCTGGTTCCTCCCCAGCTCAGCCGTCTCGTGTTGGGGTTTACCCCAGTGGATGAGAGGGTGGCATCCCTGCACCTTCTGGTTGGGGACAGGTCTCTGACTGTCATTTCGGCCTACTGGCCGATCGGTAGTGCGGAGGTCCCGGCCTTCTTGGCATCCCTGTTGGGGGTGCTGGATAGTGCCTCTCCTGGGCACCCTATTATTCTGCTGGGGGACCTCAACACCCACGTGGGAAATGACAGTGACACCTATCAGCTGTGGTTGGCTTGTGGGACTCCTGAGGCGGCTGACGGGTAACGTGAGGCCAAGCGTGCGGCGGCCCGGTCTGTGGCAGAGGCAAAACCTCGGGCCTGGGAGGAGTTCGGTGAGGCCACGGAGAAGGACTACTGGTTTGCCGCAAAGGGATTTTGGCAAACCGTGCGGCACCTCAGGAGGGGTAAGCAGTGCTTCGCCAACACTGTTTACAATGTGGATGGGGAACAGCTGACCTCGACTGGGGACATTTTCAGGCGGTGGAAGGAGTAGTTCGAGGATCTCCTCAATCCTACCATCAGGCATTCCCTGGTGGAAGCAGAGGTTGGGGACTCGGGGTTAGACTCTTTCATCACCCAGGCTGAAGTCAACGAGGTGATTAAAAAGCTCCACAGTGGCAGGGCTTCGGTGGTGGATGAGGTCCGCCCCGAGTTCCTCAAGTCTCTGAATGTTGAGGGGCTGTCATGGTTGACACGCCTCTTCAACATTATATGGCGGCAGGGGACAGTGCCTCTGGACTGGCAGACTGGGGTGGTGGTCCCCCTTCATAGGAAGGATGACCGGAGGGTATGTTCCAACTATAAGGGGATCACACTCCTCAGCCTCCCTGGTAAGGCCTACGCCTTCAGGAGAAGCAGTGTGGTTTTCGTCCCGACCGTGTGTTTTGTGGACCTGGAGAAGGCATTCAACTGTGTCCCTCGTGGAGCCCTGTGGGGGGGTGCTCCAGAAGTATGGAGTCAGGGGCCCTTTATTAGGGGCCATCCAGTCTCTGTACAAGCAGAGCAGGAGTTTGGTCCGCATTGCCGGCACTGAGTCGGACCTGTTCCCGGTGCATCTTGGACTTCGGCTGGGCTGCCCTTTGTCACCGGTCCTGTTCATAACATTTATGGACAGGATTTCTAGGCGCAGCCAAGTGCCGGAAGGGGTCTGGTTTGGGTATCTTCTTTTTGCAGATGATATGGTCCTGCTGGCCCCCTCTAGCCAAGACCTACAGCATGCATTGAGGCAGTTCGCAGCCAAGTGTGAAGCGGCTGGGATGAAGATCAGCTCCTCCAAGTCCGAGGCCATGGCTCTTCAATTTAATTCAGTTTTCAATTCAGTTTATTTATATATCGCCAATTCACAACACATGTCGTCTCAAGGCACTTCACAAAAGTCAGGTACATACATTCCAATTAATCTTAATCATTGAACAGTGCAGTCAGATTCTGTTATTTATTCAAATTGGATAAAAAGTTTTTCTGTCTAAGGAAACCCAGCAGATTGCATCCAGTCAATTCAATTCAATTCAATTCAATTCAATTCAATTCAGTTTATTTATATAGCGCCAATTCACAACACATGTCGTCTCAAGGCACTTCACAAAAGTCAGGTACATACATTCCAATTAATCTTAATCATTGAATAGTGCAGCCAGATTCTGTTATTTATTCAAATTGGATAAAAAGTTTGTCTAAGGAAAGGAAACCCAGCAGATTGCATCCAGTCAGTGACTTGCAGCATTCACCCCTCCCGGATGAACATGTAGGAACAGTGGACAGTCACTGGCGTTGACTTTGCAGCAATCCCTCATACTGAGCATGCATGTAGCGACAGTGGAGAGGAAAAACTCCCTTTTAACAGGAAGAAACCTCCAGCAGAACGGGGCTCAGTGTGAGCGGCCATCTGCCACGACCGACTGGGGGTTAGAGAGAACAGAGCAGAGACACAAAGAGAACAAAGAAGCACTGATCCAGGAGTATTTTCTATGGGAAGGAAAAGGTAAATGTTAATGGATGTAGCTCGTTTAGTCGTTTCACCTAGAAAGAAGGAACAGATAAACTCTGAGCCAGTTTTCAAGTTTAGAGTCTGAAGAGAGCACAGAGAGTTAGTCACAGTAAAAGCTCAGTCAGTAGCTATGTCTAGGAGAGAGAAAGGGTTAAACACTGAAAGACAGGGCCATGTGGATCATCGGTAGAGGGTCAGCATTAAGTTGTTGCCAGCAGAAGCTTGGAGGATTCCCCTCTCCAGAAAGGTGTTACAGGTAGACCCAGAGTCAGGCCAGGTGTCGCTTCTAGGAAGAGAAAAGAGAGAGAACAAAGTTAAAAGCTGAGATAACAGTAAATAATACAAAATTGAAGAGTAGCGTGAGAAAGTAGCGAAGAGGGTGAAAGTGGTCATTATGTCCTCCAGCAGCCTAAGCCTATAGCAGCATAACTACAGAGATAGCTCAGGATAACCTAAGCCACGCTAACTATAAGCTTTATCAAAAAGGAAAGTTTTAAACCTAGCCTTAAAAGTAGACAGTTTGTCCATCTAGAGCCCACTGATGGCCATTGTTATACTAAAAACCACAACGATTGGGATACCTCTCTCTGTCAGATTGACCATAACCATTGGAAAAGAGAGGGGGTCATACAGGTAGCAGAAATGGAGGGTGTGTTGCACCTCAACCATAACTGAGCCGTGTTTAGGCTAAACCTGACTCCCCCTTACTCCATCCAACAAGGGGAGAAGAAGACGGAGCTAAAATAAGGAAGATAGCTCAGGATAACCTAAGCCACTCTAACTATAACCTTTATCAAAAAGGAAAGTTTTAAGCCTAGCCTTAAAAGTAGACAGGGTGTCCGCCTCACTGACTAAAACTGGGAGCTGGTTCCACAGGAGAGGAGCCTGATAACTAAAGGATCTGCCTCCCATTCTACTTCTAGAGACTCTAGGAACCACCAGTAAACCTGCAGTCAGTGACTTGCAGCATTCACTCCTCCCGGATGAGCATGTAGAGACAGTGGACAGTCACTGGCGTTGACTTTGCAGCAATCCCTCGTTGGATAAAAAGTTTTTCTGTCTAAGGAAACCCAGCAGATTTTCTTGACCAGAAAAGGGTGGCTTGTCCTCTTAAAGTTGGAGGAGAGTTCCTGCCTCAAGTGGGGGGCCTCAAGTGGGGGAGTTTAAGTATCTTGGGGTCTTGTTCACGAGTGAGGGAAAAATGGAGCGGGAGATCGATGGATTGGTGCGCTTGCCGCAGTAATGGGGACGCAGTGCAGTCCATTGTGGTGAAGAGAGAGCTGAGCTGAAAAGCCAAGCTCTCGATTTACCGGTCGATCTACGTTCCTACCCTCACCTATGGCCATGAATTTTGGGTCCTGACCAAAAGAACGAGATCCCGGGTACAAGCGGCTGAAATGAGCGTCCTCCGTATGGTAGCCGGGCACTCCCTTAGAGATAGGGTGAGGAGCTCAGCCATCCGGGAGGGGCTCGGAGTAGAGCCGCTGCTCCTCCACATCGAGAGGAGCTAGTTGAGGTGGCTTGGGTATCCATACCGGATGCTTCCTGGACACCTTCCTCAGGAGGGGTTCCAGGCACGTCCCACCGGGAGGAGGCCCAGGGGATGGCCCAGGACACGCTGGAGGGACTATGTCTCTCGGCTGGCCTGGGAATGCCTTGGGCTCCCCCCGGAGGAGCTGGAGGAGGTGTCTGGGGAGAGGGACGTCTAGGTGTCTCTGCTGAGTCTGCTGCCCCCGCGACCCGGTCCCGGATAAAGCGGAAGACGACGAGTACGAGTAGATTTTATTTGTTGATATTCTATAAATGTATTCTTGTCCATTCCATATTGTATAATTAATCTTTTAAATGGGATGAACTGAATTGTATGTTGCAGGTATTCAAGTCCTTTACTCCTCCAATCTGGAAAGTTTATCATATTATTTTTTTGTAGGATGTCAGGACTGTACCAGATGGGTGTACGTCTGGATGGAAATAGTAAAGACCCTGTCATTTTTAGATACTCCCACCATGCTGTCAGATAGTAGCTGATTTTGAGGCTTTTAAAGCATACCTCTCATTTTATATTTGAGCTATTAAATAGTAAGTCTGAAATCTTAATATTATTGCATAATGTCTTTTCTACATCTATCCAGGGTTTATCTCGAGGACTGTGTTTAAACCATTTTGAGATGTACTGTAGCCTGTTGGCTAAGAAGTAATGGTGAAAGTTATGCAGATCTAATCATTTGGTCTTCTGTAGCATTTTTATACTAATATGAGGGGGTTTATCTTTCCAAAGAAATTTACTTTTGGAGGAGTCCAAAGATCTAAACCAGTCAGATGATGGTTTATTTGGGATCATTGAGAATAAGTGATTGATTTTTTGCAAGACCATCATTTTTACTGAAGCAACCCTCACCATGAGTGACATGGGTAGACATTTCCATGTAGCGAGATCATCTTCTACATTATTTTAAAGTGGGAATTGGTTCAGTTTTGTTACATCTGCCAATCTAGGAGAAACATTAATACCCAAATGTGTAATATTCCCTGACTGCAGTTGTGTATTAAGGGAATTGTGGAAAGAACAATTAATTGGAAGAACTGTAGATTTTAACCAATTTATAGAATAATCTGAAACTCTTGAGAAATAATATATCAATCCGATTACCTGAGAGACATAGGTTTGTCAATGCTGGAGAAAAGGTAATACATCATCTGCATGAAGACTGATCTTATGTTCAATAGTCATGTATTTTATGCCTTCGAAATCTTTAGTTTGCCTGATTGCTGCTGCTAGTGGTTCAATAAAAATAGCACATAATGAGAGGAGAAGTGGGCATCCCTGCCTGATGCCCCTCTAAAGATGGAAAGACGTGCAAATATAACACGGAAAACTTTAGCAGACATTTAAAAAGGCTGGAGAACACTGTCATTCTAAATTAATGCTAAAACATATGTCTCTGTTAAAGTAACATATTTAGAAATGAAGCTATCAAGACAAAAACCCTGAATCCATCAAATGTGGGCCTTATACCATTGCACCGGCTTTTTAAAGCATTCCCTTAAAACACTACCGCTCAAAGGTTTGGGGTCACCTAGAAATGTCCTTATTTTTCAACAATAAGCACAACTTTCTTCAATTAAAATAACATTGAATTATTTACAAATACTGTCAAGAGAATATTAATGTGGTAACTAACCAATATAGCAGGATATGGGTGATCTTTATTGTTTACATGGGTGTACAGATGCCCCTTTTCAGCAACAATCACTTCCGCACTCCAGTGGCACATTCTGTTAGCCAGTCCAAGTAAATCATGAAGGCTAATTGATCATTTTAAATCTTGTGCAATCATGTTAGCAAAGCTGAAAGCTGTTTATACAAGCCATAAAATTGGTCTTCATTTGGCTCGTTGAGTATCTGGAGCATCAGCATTTGTACATTCAACTATAGTCTCAAAATGGACAGAAAAAAAGAACTTTCAACTGAAACTGATCAGTCAATTCTTGTTCTGAGGAATGAGAGCTGTTCCAGGAGAGAAATTGCCCAGAAACTGAAGATCTCATACAATAGCGTGTACTACTCACTTCAAAGAAAAACGCAAATTGGCTCTAACCAGAATAGGAGGAGAGGTGGGAGGCCCCAGTGCACAACTGAGCAAGAGGATAAGCACGTCAGGTAGATTGGAAAATGGTGTTATTGACAAAAATATTTAAATTTGAGGTGTTTGGATCACAAAGAAGAACATTTGTACAGAATTTGTACAGAATAAAATGAATATTGAAAAAGAAAGGCTATCACTCCATTTTGCAACGCCATGCCATAACATACCATGTGGTCATCGGTTAATTGGCACCAATTTTTTTCTACAAGGCAATGACCCAAAGCATAGTTGTAAACTATGCAAGAAATATTTAGGGAAGGCGCAGTCAGCTGGTATTCTGTCTTTAATGGAGTGGCCAGCACATTCACCAGATCTCAAACCTATTGAGCTGTTGTGGGACCAGCTTGACCATTTGCTGCGTAATAAGTGCCCATCAAGCCAATCCAACTTTTGGGAGGTGCTTCAGGAAGCATGGAGTGAAATTTACTCCATTTACCTCAACAAACAGAAAGCTAATATACCAAAGGTCTTAAAGCTATTATTGCTGCAAATTGAGGATTCTTTGATGAAAGCAAAATTTGAAGGACAAAATTATTATTTCTGACCTAAACACTGGCTTGACTATGTTTTCTATTAATTTTTCAACCCATTTGGTTAATAACATGTGAGTTTTCTTGGAAAAACATGACATTTTTGGGTGACCCCAAACTTTTGAACAGTAGTGTAAGTTAACAGCTTTATCTTTCTGAGTTTCCTCTGAGTGCACAAGGTCAGGTGACAGGCTCTGCCAAATATTTGTGAATGAACAAGTGATGAACCCATCAGGATAAATGGATGTTAGTGTGTGTGTGTGTGTGTGTGTGTGGAGGGCTGTCCATTCATATCTTCCTTCTTCCCTCTGTAACCTGAGCCTTGTTGGGGGAGGGATGTGAAGTAGGAGACCAGAGTGAGAGAAAGAAAGTCCAGAGTCTCATTCTGTGTATAGTTCCAGATAAATGACTCAACTTTCCTTTCTGCTAAGTAAATTTAAATCAAGCATGCAGGGCTGATGGGGAGCAACTGTGAGATAATGAGGCTTCTTCAACTAAAGGACATTACATGAATGTAATATTTAACCCATAATTATGTCTCCAAAGGGCACTTTTTACATCTGTTGTTAGAGTGTATGCTTTCCCTCCAAAACAATTATTTTGGTTGTTTAAGCTTCACGGGCACATAGCTTAGGCTTCAACTTTGATCACTTGGATCAAAACATACCTGTAAAATAGTTGTATTTCTTTGATCATAGCCTCTTTCTACATGAGAAAACAATCATTATTTAGGAGCAATGCATATAAGTGGACTCATCAGGCAGGGACAAAAATTAAAAAGTTGAAGGGATCATTTGTTTTATGAGCTGCAATTGATGGGAGTTTGTATACCTGCTCTATTAACAAGAAAGAGTAATGTGTGGCAAACTGTTTTTCATAGACTGGATTCTTTATCTCTGTCACCACATTTGACACAACTGAAAAGGTGGCTGTTGTTGGTCATACTTATTAATGCTAAAACAAAGAAACACACAAATTGTTGTAAGATAATCAAAAGAATGAAGAACATGGCATTCAGCTACCTTTTAGATGTGACAATTCCAGCTTGTCAATTGCTCCCCAGGTCAGTTCAGACTGTTCCAGTGCTTTCACACCAAATCTTTGGAATGCTTTTACCTTACCATAACCTGCTTTCTGGAGCGGAACATGCCGGTGTGAACCCATCCCAGACCTTGAAACAGACCAGAGAATCATACCCTGGCATGGTTACAACTGCCAGTCTTTTCATGATTTATCCAGACTCTGGAGTGTCTCACTTGCAGTGCGAAAGCGTAGCTTTCCCAGCGGACCATATGATTTCCGACAAAAAAATATGAAAATGTCTTGTGGGGCTACGTGGAGTAGTGAAGAGGTGCAGGAACACAACTACATTTGAACACCAAAATAGCAACACAAACCCCGATGAGACGGACATTCTTCATACTTTTTTTCTTCTTCATCAGTGCAATACTGGAGCTATAGTGTCTCTGTAACAGTTCTTAGCAACTGCATGACATTGTTTGGTCCGATCTAAAAATCTGTGTGAAACCAACCAAAACCAACTGAAGGTGTCAATTTTCCCTGGACAGGACCAGCAGTGTGAATGAGCCCTTAGTTCTAATTCTATTTGCATATTAGGCCCTGGGGTAATAAAGAAAGGTGATATAGTATTGCTGTACAATCAGAGAGCAATAAATGAGAAAATTATAGTTAAAATTGACACAAATATAGAGCTAGCTCTGGGGGGAAATGTTTATGGTGAGCAATTGTTGATTGAGCCTTGGCTGCTGGAGCTTGTAGTGAAAAAAAAGCTGAGCCAAAATCAAAGCTCTTGATTTCCCAATCTGTCTACCCAAATCAATGATTATGAGATATGAATTATGATCAAATGAATGAGACTTACCTGAGGTTGAAATGAAATTAAGCTTTAGGTTGGCCCGACTAAACCTTAAAGATAGGACAAGGAACTCAGTCATCCAGAGGAGGCTCAAAATAGACGCTCCACATCAAATGGAACCAATGGAGGTGGTTCGACCTTCTAATACCAGATGCCTCCTGGGTGCCTCCCTTTGGAGGTTTTCTGTGCAATTCCCAGGATGCCCAAGGAGAGACCTAGAACTTGCTGGATGGATAATATATCCCTTGTGCCTTAGAAACAAATTGGGATCCCCTAGAATAAGTTGAATAGTTTGAGTTTCCCCCCTGGACCAGTTACCCCCATGACCAGATCTGGAATAAGCTAGAGGTGACCGATGGAGGGATTAACTGACCTTTTGACATGTGATCTCTAATATTATTTTACTGGATTCTCCATTTTGTTCAGTTTCTTAAGCAAATTCTATGTACATTAACCTTTAGTTATTTTTGGTCTGTCTTGTCTCATGATCGTGTTTTTTAATTCTTATATAATAAATGATCAAGCTTAAAATACACATAAAACGTTTTCCACATACACACCTTAATGTTTCTGAGAATCCTGATTGAACTCTTGAGAAAGAAAAGAGAAAGTTCAGGGAGAAGGCTTACTCCTCCTCAGCAGTGTGCTTTAGAGACTGCTGAGATGGCAGGACAACATAATGCTGGTTAAAGCAGCATGGCCCCCGCCTGTGGCTCCCCTCCCCTATGTCTGGTTGCAGCCCTCCTCCATCCTGTGACCTGCAGGCATTTAACCTCTGACCTTCAGGGCCAATATTAACTCTTGTGTGATTGTTCCAGGGCACCCAACTTCCCCTGGCCAAGGCCCTGAGAACATTCCTGCACTCCGTCGCTAGGAGAACCTCACTGTCACACTGCTGACCTCCTCTATGCTCAGGGTTACCCTTGATCTTCAATACACACTCACACACAAGAACTAACATGTAAAAAGGACTCACACACACCACCATAGCTCCATCAGCACCCTGCCCCCCACACAGGAGTCCTGATGGAGGCTGCTGGTCTGTCTCGGAGCTGAGGGCCACCCAGTCCGCCTATGAGCTGACAGTTTGACTTCACATTGCTAGCACACAGCACCTGGAGTCATCAGTAACTGTTGCTGTCAGTGGCAGAAAGGATGATTGAGATGTTTATTCTCCATGAATGTGTTCATGTGAACTTTATTTTTCAGTTTAAAGATCCCATCTGTTATTTCAGGGTCTGACATAATATATAAAACTGAGATATTCTGCTCCTAATTTTAACAATTACTGTAAAGAGGGCTCTGATAACATCAAACTCTAAAGTCCTTATTGACATGCATGATCAGATACCTGGATTATACATTTACATGTAAAACGTGTCTATGGATGTGCTCCTGGCAGCCAAGGAAGTTTACAGTGACGACACAAAATGACTCAGGGGTAGTCTTCACACAAACAAAATGAATGAATCTGCAGAGTAAGAGAAACCTATTCAGAAATAGATGTGAGATAATACTAACAAGGTTTTTTTGTTTAAATAAGTGGTTTTTGATCCTTTAAGCTCTTTTAGACTACTCATACTCGTACTCGTTGCGTTCCGCTTCATCCGGGACCAGGTTGTGGGGGCAGCCGACTCAGTAAGGACACCCAGACGTCCCTCTCCCTGGACACCTCCTCCAGCTCCTCTGGGGGGAGCCCAAGGTTTTCCCAGGCCAGCCGAGAGACATAGTCCCTCCAGCGTGTTCTGGGCTGTCCCCTGGGCCTCCTCCCGGTGGGACATACCAGGAACACCTCCCGAGGAAGACGTCCAGAAGGCATCCGATACAGATGCCTGAGCCACCTTAACTGGCTCCTCTCGATGTGGAGGGGCAGCAACTCTACTCCCGAGCCCATCCCGGATGGTCAAGCTCCTCACCCTATCTCTAAGGGAGTGCCCGCCCACCCTGCGGTGGAAGCTCATTTCAGCCGCTTGTATCCGGGATCTCGTTCTTTCGGTTATGACCCAAAGTTCATGGCCGTAGGTGAGGATTTGAAGCTCACCTCTTTTTAGACTAAATGGACAAATATGAAAAAAAAAAAAACAGTAACAAGTATATTGTCAGGAGAAATATTTCATCTTTAAAATAAAACTAGTTCAAGTCTGTACTACGATATTAATCACGTCAATATGCACACTTAAACCAGCTATTATCATATAGACATGCTTGCATTGCCAAAATGAAGAAAATCCCATTTTTTATTTGAAGGCACATTGAGTGACATTAAAAAAACTGCAGTTTTTTAAAAAAGCGGGCAGAAATGCCACTGAGGGTGGAATTTGTCCACTTTTCTAATAAAGCATGTCTGACATTGCTGCAAATAATTTCTAGAACCTTTTATTCTTTCTTTTTAATTGTTTTCTCCTTTTTCTCTTTTGAATGGAAAGTTTAAAAACCACCACATTATTGCTGGCTGTAAGGCTTTAGTGAAAACTGTATATCTCAGTATAGAATACTCATTCAACTGAGCAAAAAGTCATATTCAATAAAGTAGTATGTGTTCTGATTAGGATTTTTTGTCAGATTAAAAGAACCTTTCATAAAAAATAACATTTAAGCAGGTATTAAATGTACTTTCATTTAGCCAACATTTCTATATTGAAACTGTTTTTTATTGGTCTGATGTAATATTTTATTAAATGTCGTGTTTTCATTAACTGTAAGCGGAAAATTACCATAATTAACAAAATAAAAAGGCTTGACATCAGTCTGTGTGTAATTAATTTATAGTTTTATTTTGTGAATTGAGTGACTCCATAAATAAATTAACATAGTTTGTCAGAAACCACTTTTTCCCACTAACCCTTAGAAACAATTCATAATTTTAATGTTTTGTGATGCACTCATATTGCAAGTGCAATCTCATGAACTGTAACACTGAACATACTAACTAAGGCACGTAAAGTCTGAAATAGCCCTCGGATTTTTTGCAGTTTCTCTGAGCATTGCTTAAGCAAACATGTAGGCTTCAGACAAGCAAACCAATGAAACCTCCTTCTGTAGAGGTGGTCCCACCTGCTGATAATCAGGAAATAAAGTGCCTTTCATTATCAGTTCATGGCTTCTATTTTCACTCATACATCCTATGGAAGAGCATTTTCTTTTTACAAAAGAAAATAAAAGAACTTTGTCTGCATTCTTAAATCCAATACTCTGTCTCTGGTCGCTTAACCAAGTTCTAGTTCGTTCTGTCTTTTTTTAAGCTTGAAAGAGGTGCTAAGATTTTGTGAAAAATAAAAGCAAGAATTATTTATTCAGTTAAAGAAGGACAATGTTTTAAGCATATTTTACAAGAAAGAATTTTAGTAGGTGTCTGAATCACACACATAATATTAATATATTTGTTTTAAAACATAAAGAGACACAAAATATTACAAATTTCTGTTTTTCCTTTTTGATCACACTTAAATGTTTCAGATCCTTAAAGAAATTTTAATAACAAAGAAACTAAGCATATATAAAAAAATAAATTTACCAAAAGACTGAATTGAAGACGAGCTATTAGAACGAAGCTGGCCCTGTATGAAAAAGTAATTGACCCCTAAAACTAATAACTAATAACATTGTGCTCCCCTGGGTGGCAGTAACTCAGCCATGTAAAGTCTCTGTCTTTTACCTGTCTATGGAGGTATTTAGGCTCATTCTTCTTTGCTAACTAATTTGATTCAGCCACAGTGAGGGATTTTCAAGCATAAACAGCCTGTTTCAGGTCATGCTGTCACACCTTAATCTGATTTACATTAGGGAAATAAGTATATGATCCCCCGTTGATTTTCTTAGTTTGCTTGTTCACACTGAAAAGCCCAGTCTCTAAAATTATGGACATTTAATTTGAATCCAGTGAGACAGAATATCAACAAAAAACAATTTAATTATATAGAGGGTAAAATCTGCCTTTAAGATCATTGAGTAAAAAAAAAATTGATCCCCAAAAACACAATCAGAAGTCTGTGTATAAATATAGTGTTTACATTTACTCCTGACCCTACCAAAGAGGTTCCAGTTCTTAACCAGGGCTCGTGCAACAGCCAGTTCCTAACTGGTTTTGTAAAAGCACTGTTTCGCTTTTCCAGCACCTGAGAGCCAAGTCAGAATCGTTTTGTTATGCCATTATAAACCTTTAATTTAGTTACTATTTGATTCTCCCCATTGGTTTTGTGAAGGATTGTACTGCACAGAGACAATTTATCCACATGCAAAATATTCATTGTTCCAGTTTGCCTGCAAAAAGATGCCCTGATATCACACCTTGGTTTATTGATGCCGCTTTAAACTGTTTTTCTGGTAGACATACAGAACAACCTTCCTTCGAAGAGGAGCCAATTAATGGTGCCATTTGCTGTAAAAGGCTGAGAACACTAGATGGGTCATAGATGGTTGTTCTAGCATGACAATAACTAGCATAACATCCCTAGGAAAACAATGGAATAATCAAAGAAGAAGCACATTTTAGGTTATGGATTTGCCTAGTCAGTCTCCAGACCTTAATCCTACAGAGAATCTGTTGAGTGGAGGGTGAAGCTTTCATTTACCAAGCAGCAGGAAGAAGAAACCTAAAGGTTTTCAGAGATTTTCTGTAACAGAAGGGGATTAAAACGCCTTCTTAGATTTGTGAAAAACACAGAGAGCAGCTACAGAAAATGTCTTAGTCCTGTGCTTGCCAATAAGATTTTTCAACCAAGTTTTAAGTCATACTTTGTTAAAAGACTGTGGTTTTGTTTATAAGTTAGCAAGCTTAGAAAATCTGCAGGGGATCAAGAATGTAATTCCCCCACTGCAAGTCCACACTTTGATTCAGTCACTCTAAAACATTAAGCTTTTTTTCATCAATTCAGAGGTGGCGTTGTTGGTGTGCTTCAGATTATTGTTCTGCTGCGTAACCAAATGGAGCTCGGACTTAAGGTCAAGAACTAATGGCTGGATATTCTTCTTCATTATTTGTCTGATAGAGGGCAGAATATATGCTTCCACCAATTACAGCAAGCTTTCCAGGAGCTGAAGCAGTAAAGCATCCCCAGATCACTACACTACCAGCCCTTTGTTTGACTGTTAGTTTAAAGTTTGTTTTCCTAAGTGCTATGTCAGTGTTATTATGTCAGATGTGACTGGACCCACATGTTTCAAAAAGTTAGATCTTTGTCTCGACATGCCACAGATAATTTTCCCAAAAGTTATGGTTATTATCAAGACTTTTATGGTCAAGATTTAGACGAGCCCTGATGTTGTTCTTAGTCAGCAGTGGTTTTCACCTTTCACCCACTCTCTTTTTTTATCGTTTAATAAACTAAGGGTCTAAAAATTTCCAGGGTGTCTGTAACTGATTTTGCCCTATCTGATCACTTTTTTGTTATTTTTGAAAGCATCATCTCCAATGACTCAGTTAGCCAAAGAGACATTATAAGAAAGCGTTATAAGCGTATAAGAAAGACATTATAAGGGCAACCAGATTTACTCTTCTACCGCTGCTTTGCCCTGTAATACTGTAGATGAGCTGGTAGACAACTTTCATTCTAAAATTTTGGACATCATTGATTCAGTTGCTCCAATTAAAGTGAAGATCGTTTCTGGGAAGAAAATGTCTCCGTGGACAAGTGCTCCACCAGTCAGAAGTGAAAAAAGGGAGTGTCAAAAAGCTGAATGCAGGTGGCGAAAGACTGGACTCCAGGTTCACTATAACATCTGTAAAGAGAGACTATACAGTTATAACCTAAAACTGAAAAATGCAAAAGAATGTTTCCTCTCTCAGATCATCAGCAAAAACATTTATAATGCTCGTGCCTTATTTAACACGGTCGACAGGTTAACAAACCCTCCTGTAACTGTAGCATCTGAACTCCACTCTACCAGGGCCTGCAATGAATTTGCTAACTTCTTCACTGAAAAAACTCAAAAGATCATAGGGGCAGTCAGCACATCCACATCAAGTCCAGTACCAAAGTTGTCTCCAACTAGAACTGATTTTGACAAAATTTCCCAATTTCACCAAATAAAATACGAAAACTTTGAAGATATCGTACAGCAACTAAGCTCTTCTTCCTGCTGTCTTGATGTTTTACCCACAGCTTTTCTTAAGAAAGCTTTGCCTGTCATAACGTCTGATTTAACTCAAATAAGACTGGACTGGAGACTGGAGGCGTGGTAAGGCATATTCGTCACTTCCTGTTTTGCACTTGGTGGATTGTTTGGTGTGTGAAGGCTCTCTCGTTTGATCTAATTTCTCTCTACTGTGATATCTCTTACTTGTTCTAATATATAAGCACGTTAAAACACATACTTTCTGTTGCTGTATTTAACGTTTGGCGACTCTCCGTGTTTTACACGTTTTTTTCTAGTAGTGGTAAGGGGTCGCTAGCTTAGCGTTAGATTTAGCTCCATCATGGCTACCCGTTCTGCTGTTTCTCTCTCTGAGTCTCCTCCTCTCTCCTGCTCTCTGTGTCAGATGTTCAGTTACTCCTCTGCCTCCTTTAGTGATAATGGTACGTGTAATAAATGTAGCATTTTTGTAGCTTTGGAGGCGAGGGTGTCGGATTTGGAGGCCCGGCTCCGCGCTGTTGAAAAACCAGCAGATAGCCGAGGCCCCTTAGCTAGCGCGGAGCCATCGAGGGTAGCTCCCCGTAGCAGTCCTCCAGCAGACCCCGTGCAGCCGGGATCTCAGGCCGGCTGGGTGACGGTACATAGGTAGCATAGTCCTAGATCGCAGCCCACAGGTCACCACCTACCCGTCTGCGTTTCTAATAGATTTTCCCCGCTCAGCGACACACCCGCTGAGAAGCCAACTCTGGTAATTGGCAGCTCCATAGTCAGAAACGTGGCACTAGAGACACCAGCGACCATAGTCAAATGTCTGCCAGGGGCCAGAACGGGCGACATCAAATCCTACCTGAAACTGCTGGCTAAGGATAAACGTAAATACAGTAAGATTGTTATTCACGCTGGCGGTAATGACACCCGGTTACATCAATCGGAGGTCACTAAAGTTAGTGTTGCTTCGGTGTGCAAGTTTGCCAAAACAATATCGGACTCCGTAATTTTCTCTGGTCCCCTCCCCGATCTGACCAGTGATGACATGTTTAGCCGCATGCTGTCATTCAACCACTGGCTGTCTAGGTGGTGTCCAGAAATTGTGTGGGCTACATTGATAACTGGCGAACATTTTGGGGAAAACCTGGTCTGATCCGGAGAGACGGCATCCATCCCACTTTGGATGGAGCAGCTCTTCTTTCTAGGAATCTGGCCGAATTTATTAGTTCTCCAAAACTCTGACAACCCAGGGTTCAGACCAGGAAGCAGGGTCGTAGTTTAACACTCCTCTCTGCAGCTTCTGTACTGCTACCCACCTATTACCCTATTAAGACAGTGTCTGGCCCATGGCCAAAATTGAATAGATTAAAAAATTATCTAAAAAGAGGAAATCAGGAAAATCTAATAAAAATAAACACAAATCAGACTAAAAATAAAAATAAAACCATTAAATGTGGCTTACTGAACATAAGATCTCTCTCTTCAAAGACTTTGCTAGTTAGTGACCTGATTTGTGACAATCAGATTGATTTATTTTGCCTCACAGAAACCTGGCTGCAGCAAGAGGATTATGTTACTATAAATGAGTCAACTCCTACTAATTATTTAAATTTTCACATTCCTCGAAATACTGGGCGAGGAGGAGGAGTAGCAACCATCTTTCAGTCCGATTTATTGATTAGTCCCAGACCAATCAATAACTACAACTCTTTTGAATATTTAATCCTTAGTTTTCCTCATCCAAATTGCAAAGCACTAAAACCACTTCTGTTTGTTGTTTTGTACATCCACCAGCCCTTACTCTCAATTTTTAGATCAGTTTTCAGACCTTTTATCTGATTTAGTGTTAAATACAGATAAAGTTATTATAGTGGGGGATTTTAACATTCATGTTGACACTGAAAGTGATAGCTTAAATATAGCCTTTAATGCTATCTTAGACTCAATTGGCTTTACTCAAAACATTAACAAACCTACCCACGTTTGTCTTCATTCTCTGGACCTTGTGCTGACATATGGCATTGAGTGTAAAGACATAACAATATTTTTTCACAACCCTGTGCTGTCTGACCATTTTTTAAAAAACCTTTTGAGTTTAATTTTAACAGAGTACTCAACACCTGAAAAAATTTCATTATAGTAGATCATTATCAGACAATGCTGTAAAACCTTTAAAAAGAATCTGTTCCCACTTTTAATTTCCTCATTACCAAAAAAAACACAGTGGGGGCAAAATTTTTTGTTTTCCCCAAATTTGTTTCTTCACAAATTGTTTTCTTTGTTCGATTTTACTTCATCATTGCGTGGTGCATTAGAAAATGCAGCCCCCTTAAAAAAAAGGAAATTCATAGGGGCAGGCTCCCGGGTTAATTCAGAGCTGCGCACTTTAAAGCACAATTTTTAGAAAATTGGGGGGAAAAGGGCACTCTACACCCCAAAGGGATTCCTAAAATCTGGAAAAAATAGCCTACTGTTGTATAAAAAGACACTTCGCCAAGCCAAAACAGCTTTGTCTCATCATTAAGAGAAGAGAAAAGAATAATCCAGGTTTCTTTTAGTACAGTTGCAAACTTACAGAGAGTCATAGCTCTGTTGAGCCATCCATTCCCTTAGCTCTTAGCATTCAGGGGGTTATGGGATTCTTCTTAAAATTAAAATTATTCTATTAAAAATAAATCTTTGATATCCCCGAAGATGATAACTTCATCCTCAGCAAGTGAGACAACATTGTAAGAAAAACTGTAGAACCCCTATCTGTCTTAGACTGTTTTATCCTGGGGAGCTTCCTGAGTTATAAAAATATTAGCTTCGTCTAAACTTTCAACTTGTATGTTAGACCCAATCCCAACCAAATTTTTTTAAGGAAGTTTTCCCTCTGATTACCAGCCCCTTTTTAGATATGTTAATTTTATCTTTAGTAAATGGGTATGTACCACAAGCTTTTAAGGAGCTGTAATTAAACCTTTGCTTAAAAACCCCTTCACTTGATCGAGATGACTTAAAAATTTTACAGCCCTATATCCAAATTTTTCATTCTTATCTAAAATTTTTGAGAAAATAGTTGCTAATCAAATGTGGAGCATTTACACAGCAATGACCTGTTTGAAGAGTTTCAGTCAGGTTTCCGAGCTCATTATTGCACTAAAAACACCTGCTGAAAGTCACTAATGATATTCTTCTAGCCTCAGATAATGGACTTGTGTCTGTACTGGTTCTGTTAGATCTCAGTGCTGCATTTGATACAGTCGATCACAATATTCCCTTAGAAAGGCTGGAATATGCTGTAGGGATCAGGGGAACAGCACTAGGCTGGTTTAAAATTTTCTGTCTGACAGATTCCAGTTTGTTATGTAAAAGATAATCATCTTTAAACTCCAGGGTTAAAATTTTTGAGTACCACAGGGTTCCATACTTGGGGCCCAATTTTTCTTTTTCAAAATATGCTTCCCAATAGGTAAAATTATCAGGAAAGCATAGAATAAATTTTCACTGTTACGTTGATGATCATCAGCTTTACTTATCCATAAATCCCGATGAGCCCAACCATTTAGATAGACTACAAGCATGTCTTGAAGACATAAAAAATTTGGATGACCTTAAATTTTCTGCTTCTAAATTCAGACAAGACAGAATTTGGGTCTTTGGACCGGAGTCTTTAAAAAAAAAACTGCTTAGTCAATCACTTAACCTGAGGGCCTTAATTGACCTCCAGAAAATAAGTAAAAAAACTTGGTGTTATTTTTACCAGGGAATGTCATTTAAATCCCATATTAAAACATTTTTAGGATTTCCTTCTTTCACCTCGAACATTGCCAAAATTATAATATCCTGTTCAGAAGTGACGCTAAAAAACGTCCATGTTTTGTTACTTCAAGGTGGACTATTGTAATTCTTTACTATCAGGAGCCCCAAAATGCAGTTAAAACCCTTAGCTGATTCAAAATGCTGCAGCAAGAGTTCCCGGGAAAATTAAAAAGAGAGATCATATTCCCTACTTTAGCTTCCCTTCATTGGCTCCCTGTTAAATCCGAATAGAATTTTTTTAAAAATTTCTCCTCCACATTAAAAGCCCTTAATGATTTAGCTCCATCATACATCAGAGTTTGATTGGTACATATGTTCCTAACAGAGCACTTTGTTCTCAGACTGCAGGTTTTACTGGTGGTTCCTAGAGTCTCTAGAAGTAGAATGGAGGCAGATCCTTATTATCAGGCTCCTCTCCTGTGGAACCAGCTCCCAGTTTTAGTCCGTGAGGCTGACACCCTGTCTACTTTTAAGGCTAGGCTTAAAAACTTTCCTTTTTTGATAAGCTTATAGGTAGAGTGGCTTAGGTTATCCTGAGCTATCTTCCTTATTTTAGCTCCATCTTCTTTTTCCCCCTTGTTGGATGGAGTAGGGGGATTCAGGTTTTTGTTGAGGTTCAAACACACCCTCCATTTTCTGCTACCTGTAACCCCCCTCTTTTTCAAGGTTATGGTCAATCTGACAGAGAGAGATATCCCAATCGTTTGGGGTTTTTGTATAACAATGGCCATCAGTGGCTCTAGATGGACAAACTGTCTACTTTTTAAACGCTAGGGTTTAAACTTTCCTTTTGATAAAATTATAGTTAGAGTGGCTTTTGTTATCCTGAGCTATCTCTGTAGTTATGCTGTTTATAGGCTTAGGCTGCTGGAGGACATAATGAACAATTTCACCCTCTTCGCTACTTTTCCACACTACTCTTCAATTTTGTATTATTTGCTGTTTTTTTCCAGCTTTTAATTTTTGTTTCTCTCTTTTTTCCTTCCTAAAAAGCTACACCTGGCCTGACTCTGTGTCTACCTGTAACACCTTTCCCCCCAAGCTTCTGCGGGAAAAATTTTAATGCTCCCCCTCTACCGATGATCCACTTGGGCCCCTGTCTTTCTTTTTAAAAACCCCTTTCTCTCTCCTAGACATAGCTACTGACTGAGCTTTTACTGTAACATAAATCTATGTGCTTCCTCTTCGGACTCTAAACTTAAAAATTTGGCTCAGAGTTTATCTTTTTTTCTTTCTAGGTAAAACGACTAAAGGAGCTACATCCATTAACTTTTACCTTTTCCTTCTCATAAAAAGTACTCCTGGATCATCCCTTTTTTGTTCTCTTTGTGTCTCTGCTCTGTTTTCTCCCCTAACCCCCTTCGGTCGTGGCAGATGGCCGCTACACACTGAGCCGGGTTCTGCGGGAGGTTTTCTTCCTGTTAAAAGGGATTTTTTTCCTCTCCACTGTCGCTACATGCATGCTCAGTATGAGGGATTGCTGCAAGGTAAAACCCCAGTGACTGTCCACTGTCTCTACATGTTCAACCCGGCAGGAGTGAATTGCTGAAAGTCACTGACTTGATGCAATCTGCTGGGTTTCCTTAGATAAAAAAACTTTTTATCCAATTTTTGAATAAATAACAGAATTCGGGCTGCACTGTTCAATGATTAAAAATTAAATTTTGGAATGTTTTACCTGACTTTTGTGAAGTGCCTTGAGACGACATGTTTTGTGAATTGGTGCTATATAAAAAAACTGAATTGAATTGAATTTTAAAAAAACCATCCCTTTTTGGGTAAGGTTTTTTTTCCTTTCCCAGGCCCTAAAAACAGCAATTAAAATTAAAACCCATTGTTTTGAAAAAGAGAAATTTGGGACAACTGCTATTTGCAGAACTACAGGCCTATATAAAAACCCCCCCCTTCTTTCAGAAAATTTATTGAAAAGCTGTGTTTCAACAGTTAAACAACTTCCTAACAATGACCAACCGCTTCAGTGTCTTCCAGTCAGGCTTCCGTGCTCACCACAGTACAGAGACTGCTCTTGTCAAGGTGTTCAATCAGCCTTCTATCACGTAAAGAACATCTCCAGGATTAAAGGACTAATGTCTCAGCAGGACCTTGAAAAACTAATTCATGCATTCATCTTTAGTAGAATTGATTACTGCAACGGTGTCTTCACAGGTCTGCCTAAAAAGTGGATCAGACAGCTGCAGTTGATCCAGAACGCTGCTGCCTGCGTCCTCACTAGAACTAAGAAAGTGGAGCACATCACCCCAGTTCTAACGTCCCTACACTGGCTCCCTGTAGCTCAGATAATTGACTTTAAAATACTTCTGTTAGTCTATAAATCACTGAATGGCTAAGCACCAAAATACATTACAGACTTGTTGTCAGTGTATCAACCACCCAGACCTCTCAGGTCTTCTGGGTCAAATCTACTCTGTAAAGCCTGAACCAGAACCAAACATGGAGAAGCAGCTTTTAGTTCGTATGCTCCAGTAATCTCGAATAAACTCCCATAAAACTGTAAAAGCGCTGAAACCCTAAGTTGTTTTAAATCAAGATTAAAATCTAATTTGTTTTGAGTGGCCTTTGAATGTGTCATCTAAACATTATTAGTTAAGTTTTCAGTCCAACTTTCCTTTCCCTTTACCAATCATTTTATCATTAATTTTTTTAAATAAATTTTCTATTATCATCTTTTTTAATTTTTTATTCTCTTTAACTAGTTAATTACATTTATGCCACTGCAATGTACTTTTCCTATTATGTCTCTTTGTCTTTTTTTCATGCACAGCAATTTGAATTTTCTTACTACAGAAATGTGCTACAAAAATAAACTGGCCTTGCCTTGCCTAAAGAACAGTGAGGTCTGTAGTGCTTTAGTTCTGGGTTCTGCGCTATAGTAGTAATTTTGGTAGACCTGCCACTCCTGGGAAGGTTCACCAGTTCACCAAGGTTCACCAGTATTCCATGTTTTCTTGATGTCCTGTTTTACGCTGAAGTCACAAAGCCATAGAAATTACTTTGTACCCCTTTCCTAACTGATCGATACCAGTAACGTTCTTTCTCATCCATTTCTAAACTTTATATTGGGGCATGATGTGTTGCTTTTGGAGAACTTTTGGCTGGCTTCATCTTTTCGGGTAGGTTGTATTTCAATGACTTTAGATTTTAAGCTATAGCCTCGGCAGGGCAGAGTCACTGAATAAAGATTTTAAACAATTGGTTAATTCCAGTTAAATCATTGTTCCACAAATTCCTTCATCCCAAAGAAATCTGTAAGGGGGGAGACTTTTTCACAGTATTGCACAGTTTTCCTTTTTTTGGAAAGTAATGAAACATGCTTTTATTTTGCCAGTCTTGTTGGAATGTTTTAATAATGTAATGAACACCAATGGGCAAATGCCTGCTAGCATACAACTTATATGATAGCAGGCACAGTTGTTTAATGCGTTTGTTAGCTTAGTAAAAGTAATATTTTCTACAAGTAGTTGAACTATAGGAATATTCTTGAACTGCTGTTTTTGCCCCTTTGAAACTGATAACAAAAGCATGCTAATCAACCAGCTTTCATTGGTCATTAGTCTAAAAGCCTTGCCAGACTATAGATGTAGGAGATATTAATGATTTGTGAAATGTCATCAGTCATTGTGTTACAGGGAATAATAGAGGACAAAGGTTCATGTAATGTAGTGAAATTTCAATTTGAAAGTGAAAGCAGAACTTCAAAGTGTCTTATATAAAGGCTGGAAAACTCCCCCACTCTTAACTCAGATGGTGGGTTTGAACCACAACTGCTTGTTGTTGAGTTTACCATCAAAAAAGGCCTTTTTGTGGTGACCTAATTTCTACGTGTTTAAAAATCCTAAAATTACATTTTATAATATAGTGTTCTTCTTGTGTTTTAGTCCTCTTTTTTTGGAGGGAGGGGGGGGAGGGTTTGTCACACATAAAAATGTTGTAGAAAAGCAACAATTTTTACCTATGCATAACAAAACCTTAATTACATCTTCGGTTAGGGCCAAAGTTGTTCATACACCTTCAGGTTTAGAATGATCTGTTAAATTTACTAACGGGTTTTTCTAACTGGAAGTAGTATTAGCATTTTGGAGTGGCCTTGCAACCTTAGAGACTAGAAGCTCAGCCAAAAAAATGAATCTATGAAAGTGGTGAGCAATGATGCGTGCTAGATTGCTGTAATTCGAGTAAAGGTTTTCCATTGATTAATGAGAAAGGCATACATAATTTGAAAAACCATTTAGAAACTTCGTGGTTGAATGAAAAATTTATTTAAAAAAAAGTAAGGTAGAAATAATAATAATAGTTCTCATCTCTCAATTCTGTAACATATGCCCTTGGCATGTCTTGCAAAAGTTTCAGTTAAGAGAGATATTTGCTTCCACTATTTTTCAGTGTTTGCTATGCTACCTACACTCACCGGCCAGGTTTTTCCCTAAACACTGTGCAGATGTTGAATGGTCATGGGGGAAGCAACCTTAAAGCAACAACAGCCGTCTGTTCATCACCTGATCCACACTGCTCACCTACAGAGGAAGTTTGCTAAGGGCTATGGTAGCATATTTGTCCCAACTTCAGTAAAAGCCTGTTAAGAGATTATCTGTAATGTTACATAACAGTTGGACACTATGAAGAAAAGAAGATCTGAATTCCATTGTTTGACCTTTGGGAAAAAAAATTACACACACAAAAACTCAGTAGAGAGCAACTCACCGATTTAATGTAAATAAAGTGTTGCTGTTTTATTATGTAGTTACACAGATGAGTGACTTTGAGACATTCCTCCTTTAGTGTAATCTGCATGTTGAAGAATAACCATCAGTCTTGTAAGTGCTTACAAAATTATTTGAATGGGTGAAGGAGTTTGTTGGTCTTAAAAAAATACCCCACTGTTTTTCTTAAAGACAGGACTTCCAATGACTTCCATGCAGAGAGAATCATCAGGGCTGACCTTTCCTCTATTCAGGACTTATATAGGTCTAGGATCTAGGGTCAGGAAAAGGGCAGCTAAAATCTCTGCAGACCCTACACACCCTGCACACAAACTGCTTAGGCTTTTACTGTATCTTCAGGTGGCGCTACAGAGCGTTGTCTGCTAAAACCAGCCGCCACAGAGACAAGCTGTTTCTCTGATAAACACTTGACAGTCAGAGTTCCAGAAGAACACCATGCATACTTGGACTAATCTCACATTATATTCTATTGTAATGTTGGACCATTTGTTCGCTACAATACCTCACAGTGTCGTCTGCTATTATATACCCCAGTATCGTCTGCTACTACAACTCCCAGCATGCATTGCAGCTAACAGGAAGGGGCATCGCAGCTCTGATGTCACAGTGGGCTATATAAGAATACAGGAGACGCTCCACCAATGCCGTTACCACGTACGGAGGCGCGCATCATTCTGGAGAAGAAACTCACACGTGGGTTTCATTCATTCTCCTCATTGACCAAACTCATTAGAAGCTCAACGAGCTAAAGGCTTGCCGGGATAAGAAGACCAGCAAGTTTTACTTTACCGATTGAAGGCGTGGATTTAACACGCAACCCAAGAAAAACCCACGGAGGTTTTCCAAGGAGACGAAATTTTCCCCTTTGTTTGCTCCAGTTGACTGCTTATGGTCCATCATATTTTTCTTTTGGCAAAGGAGGGAAGCCGACCGTATTTGAGTTTGTTACGGAGGCGTAACATATCCCCCCCCCATCCCCCCCCCCCCCCCCCCCCCCCCCCCGCTCCAGAGACAACGACACCAAGTAATCCGTTTTGTTTTATTTCTATTACAAATAGCTTGGGCAGGATAAAGTAGGATTGTAGGGCAATTTAGAATCGCCACTTATTGTAGTCCAGTGTGTTCTAAGTTGTATGTGCATGAAATGTCTTATTGAAACTTTGATTGCTGTTGGACTCTGAAAGCAGCCGTGCTTTGAAGCTGGGTGTGTCTCACTGTGTTTGTGTTTTTCTTTTTTTTTGCCATAACTACTAGTTTGACTTTCATAGACACTCAATGTGGTTTTATCTTGTTTGGTTAGTTATTTTACCCCTTTTGTGTAGAATTTTGCATGCTTGATTATGTGAAGATTACTGAATCAGAATAGTGAGGCGTATCAGGGCTGTTGATTTAATAAATAATCACGTACAGTAGATAAAGAGAAAGCGTTTGTGTTTATTTTGAGCAAGAGTGATTTATCTGTCTAAATAAGGTCAAAGTTCCCCACCTTCGGAGAAGTGGTTGATTAAACAGTGACATCTAGCTAATGAGAATTTACTAACTGTAATTGTTAAGCGCTTTGAGCTCATAATCACAACAACAGAGGATATCTCTGATTTCGATTCGTAAGTACTGATTTTTGGTTAAACTCCAAAACTTAGATTCCCTTCTCTGCAGCTTTCTGGGTAACTGTAGTGCTGATTTTATGCACAAAGCAAGGTTTTGTGAAGCAATTTATCAGAGGTTTAATGCAAGAGGTTTGTCACACTCATGAAATCTTTACTCTTGCACTGTGGCTCATTGAGGAGTAGTTGTCTTGCAATCCAAAAGTTATGGATTCCATTCCAGCTTCCTCCTGCTACATGGCACATAACCCCAAGTTGCCTACTGATCTGTGTTTTAGTGTATGAATTTGTTTGCAATTGTGAGTGCTCTAGTGTAAAGCGCTTTGAGTGGTTGGTGTGAGTGGAAGAGCGCTGTATTAGTTTAGTCAATTTACCATATATAAATAGGCTTCCATTTGGTAAAATTGTCAAACAACATGGTATACATTTCACTGTTATGCTGATGATACGCAGCTATATTTATCCATAAATTATGAATATTCCAATCAGTTAGGTAGTCCACAGGCATGTTTTGAAGACATGAAAACTTGGATGACCTTAAATTTTCTGCTTTTAAATTCAGACAAGACAGAAGTTGTCATAACTTGTCCAGAGTCTTTGAAAAAGAAACTGCTTAGTCAAATAAACTGGATGGCATTAATTTGGCCTCCAGACATATACCTTGGTGTTATTATTTTTACCAGGACATGTACCGGAATATTGCCAAAATTTGAAATATTCTGTTGAGGAGTGACATTGAAAATATATTTATTATTCATCCTATGGACTAAATTGACTCAGCGCTCATCTGCTTAGTTGTGTTTCTCTCCTAGATAAAGATAATAAAGGAGCTACTACAGAGCTACTGCTGCCATTCATTTTTTACTTTTAAAGTAATACTGGATCAGTGCTTCAGGGTTTTATTTTTGTTTTTATGCTCTCTCTTCTCAATCCCCCAGTCTGTCATAGCAGATGGCCATTCAAACTAAGCCAGGTTCTGCTGGAGGTTTGTCCCTATTAAAAGGGATATTTCCTTTCCGCTGTCGCTACATGAATGTTCAGTGTAAGGGATTGCTGCAAATCGGCAACATAATGCAAGTCACTGTCCACTGATGCTACCTTATGGAGGTAAATCTGGGACAAAATGATCTGTGCATTTTAGTACACTAAGTAAAAGTGTACAAATTGTGTTCTTTGAGTCACAAATCAAAATATTCACAGTTTTGCTCCAACTGATCCAAACAAGTTGTTCAAAACAAATTCACGCACCTGTATTATATTTTTACACAGATCAGTGAATACATGCACAAATCTGCTGCTGTGATTCAAAAATGCTGCTTTAAAAGTCACATATTCTTTTTGCACATATTCTTCTGTCATTTATGCCCCAAATATACTGCAGACAGTGGAGCAAAATGATCTGGGACTTGAAGGTAATTCATGTGGCCAAACAGTAGGGGGCGTTTCCTGTTCAAGACTCAATAAATAGGCCCCAACCGGAAATACAAATATCAGCATGTTGTTAAAGACTACAGGTACTCAAAAGTTGTGTCGGGAATCTGCTGCTGGACGTCAGCTAGTCAGTGAGTCAATCATTTTCTACCGCTTATTCCATAGTGGGTCGCGGGGGAGCTGGTGCCTATCTCCAGCAGTCTACTGGCGAGAGGCGGGGTACACCCTGGAGAGATCGCCAGTCCATCACAGGGCAACACACAAACAACCATGCAAACACTCATTCATACACCTAAGGGCAATTTTAGAGTGACCAATCAACCTAACAGGCATGTTTTTTGGACTGTGGGAGGAAGCCGGAGTACCCGGTGAGAACCTACGCATGCACGGGGAGAACATGCAAACTCCATGCAGAAAGAACCCCGGCCGGGAATCGAAACCGGGACCTTCTTGCTGCAAGGCAACAGTGCTACCCAGTGCGCCTACCGTGCAGCCCTGGACGTCAGCTATTCAGCACTTAATATTGATAGAGAAAGCGCTATGTCTCCTAACCAGCTTCTCGACAGGATTTGATCTCACATAGAGATGGGTATGGGCCTATGGAGAGATGAGGCCAGTGTTGCTTTGCAGCAAACTGCTTCTGTTGTTAACGTTTTCAAAGCTAACAGGCTAGCATTGAAGGCACAACCATCACTGTATTCCAGGTGTTTGGTGTAAATATGTCACTCGTATGAATACATATGAGTGACATATTTAGTGGAAGTGGTGAATAAAATGGTTCTACCACACATAAAACAATGTTTAATGGGCAGAAGTAAACGACATTGTACATAGTGCTAAACATGTGCTATCATCAGATGCACTGACTGGCGCAGGGCTTAGCATTGTTATAGTGTATTGCTCTGATTCCACTGAAACATAAAAAGCCCAGTGATATCTTCTCTTTTTTAGACAAAGCAAACTTTATTGATCTTTACTCAGGGTTGAGATTGTTGACAGCCGTAATTGCATTTTTTTTACAAATTCCATTTGGCACAGGTGATTATAGAAACCGTGTGAACTGTGTTTCAGTTGCCCAATGAATAGGTTAAACATGAGGGAAATTCTCGCATGGGTCTCAAAATGTGTAAAAGTATCATTTTAACAAAACACGTGGGACATTTTTAATGGTAGGTTGTCTTGAAAATGAATCTAGAATATTTCCTATGTTGATGTGTATGCTGACTTCCTTTGCAGGCACCAGTAATAAACCCACTGAAATAAAAACATAATGTAAAATTAAAAGTCATTATTAAGCACATCCAGCAACATACAGTTGAACCTCTAACACAGATACTGTATATGACAGAAACAAATAGACCACCAGCCAGTAAATGTGTGGAGCTGCCTAATTACTGAAGTAAACCAGTTGGCAACTTATTCATTTGATGACCAGTCTGTTTTATTTATTTAACATATGCATTTATCTTTTATATTTCAACAATTTTGTCCTTATATGGAGCAAATTCTAGGCCTTTGATTTCAACAGTTAGGGCTGTATAATTGTTTAAGTGAGTCTGCAGTGAGTTTATCTTTGAATCCAGGTATTACAATGCAGATGAGTGGGTTACAGACAGAAGGAATAATTGTTTTTCCTTGTGTTCAGGTTTGCTTGCTGAGGAGAAACACAAAATATAGCAAGTGGAGGAAATAGTGGGAATTTGTGATTACTTATACTTCAGCTTTGCATCCTTTCCTAGTCACTGCATTGTTGGATTTTTAGAGGCGAGTATGTTAACCCATTGCAATTCAGGAAATCAAGAGCATGTCACTAATAATTACTGTCTGATGAAAATAATTAGGAGTTTGTGTTGCTGCTGTCATTCCTCCACCAAACAGCTTCCAGTATGTGAGTATTTCTTCATTTAATCAATTCAGACTGCTTTTCTGCAAATTTGTGAAAAAGGTGTCCAGAGGTCATAAACCAACTGTATCGTGGTGGCTTTCACTGACTTCTGGACAAAATGTATTTCCACATTAGGGTTAGCGCAGGTTTGCTACAGGACCAGTCATACTCATTGTCCATCATCCTTTTAATATTTTTTTATATGTTTAACAACAAACACAACAATCTAATTTTTGGTCATTTATTATTTTTCTCTTATGTTGTTGTTTTACACAGTTAAAACTGTTTTGTCTTTGTGCTTCTATTTTGCAGGAAAAAAAGTTTCCAGACCTCAGTTAGTGTTGGCAAAATTAGTTCCTTCCAGATCTTGACATCAAATAGAAGAAATCACTCCTGCGACATGATGCTGCCACCCTTGTACTTCACAATTAAAATGGTGCAAGCTTTCACCTTCTTTCACCAAATGTAATAAAGGTGCAAATGATCTGTCTTTTTTTCTCTTGTTTTGTCTCTCTTTACACATCTTTGAGAAGTTTTTCATCTCTTCAAAACCATCATTACAGTAAAATATTTTTTTCTCAAGTGTGCCTTTGCATCACACCATGATAAAACAAAGATCAACTGACTATGTAGTTGTTGTCATTTACTTTTCTTTAGTCAGGCCCACTACCATTACATCAGGGCTGGCACCTAGAAGTGGAGGATCAGTGTGGATGACAACAAGGAGAAGCTTTTACATTAAACATGTCTGCATCGCAGCAAACGACCTCTGACACAAGTTCCGCGACACTCCTCATCCCCTCAGTGTAGAGGGTGGGCAGGACAATGAAGGGTCCAAGTTGATTCTGATCTCACATGAGCTGCAATCTAAATTTTGTCTGGAGTTAGAGGTATATTCTTCTAACCAAAAATACACTTGCATTTATTTTGTGTTTCCTACTCCATTAAACCAGACAGTAAATAGAACTAAATGGTATGGTGGAAATCTGTATTTTAAAATAGCAAGACTTCAATTCAATTCAGTTTTATTTATATAGCGCCAATTTACAACATATGTCGTGTCAAGGCACTTTACAAAGTCAATAAAATCGAATCATGCATATTTCAAGACAGGTACATACATTCCAATTAATCCTGACTATCAAACAGTTCAGTCAGATTATTATTAATACTGATTTGTTTTTGTGTTATAGTAAAAATAAAAATATAAAAGAAATCTGTAGGAAGATGTTAACACAGGTGTTTGAAATTGCTTAGCACTATTTGTTTAGGATTCTTTGGAGCAAAAGTTTGAATGCAAGAGGTTTTTAATGTGTGACTCACCGAATATACTGTAAGTTGTGTACTTATACTTAAGAATCTGATGAGGTGTAAATGTTTTGTATTTGTGCAAGACAGAAAAAAATTCTACAATTGCAGAACTCATCTAGCATTTCTTTCTGTGATTTCAAATTCACAGTTACAATTCATCCCGGAGGAGTGAATGCTGCAAGTCAATGACTTTGAGCAATCTGCTGGGTTTCCTTAGAGAGAACATCATTTTAACCAATTTCAATAATAAACTTAATTTTCCTGCATTTTGTAACAAGGATCAATTTGATTGTCTGTACTTGACTTGGAATCGATGATTTGATTGAAATGACTTTTTTATGAAGTACCTTGAGACAATGGCTTAGGAATTTTGCTATATAAATAAACTGAATTTATTTGAATTGAACCTGCTGTTCAGAAACCACCCACACCCCTGGTGTGCAGGCCATGCACAATGTCAATGGGTTGAACATTATGTCAGATTGTAGGTAGATCTTGTTATCACCTAATTACCTTTTGTCATTAACATTGCCTACCTTTGCCACAAACCATTTTCTTCCTGTTCTCTCTGACTTAACAAAACTTTTCAAGAGCAACCAACAGGATGCTGAGGTTAGCATCCTATTCATAGTTTGAGTAAAGGACTATTTCACTCCTTTTAATAAATCTGATCTGTTTGATTGTGATTCAAAATGCATAAATTGTTAAACAAAAGACAGATTACCTAAAAACAATCAATGTTCTCTCAGCTGAGTTTGTTCGCACATTATTTATTCTGTATGTGAATCTTGATAACAATACATTTAATGTTTGCTTTACAAGCAAAACCAATGCTCCACAAGTTATTAAATGTGTTTTAAAAATCTGCCATTAGTTAGAACAGGATGTCACCTGCTTCACTGGTGGATGTCCTTCTTTTACACTTGGACAGGTGAGCAGAGTGCCATCACACAGTTTAGGATGATGCTGAATCTTACTGAGAACAGTTATTGTTGGCTGGACTGTGTGGGCCTGACGGCATGGCAAAATATTGTATCTCGCCATTTGAATACGTTTGCCTCTAAATTACACACGCATTGTCTGATTCACTCCAAACTGAAAATGGTTGATCTTAGTTAACCCCCAAATGGCTCTTTTGGATTATATGGTCAATTGATGACATCACTTTAGCCTGCCCACTGACAACCAAATGACAGGTTTCCTAGCTGATTGAACTTCCTTGACAGTCTCTAGAAGTTTCAAACTTTGTCTAAAGAGACATAATAATTTTAGATGGCATTTTCAAAACACAATGAAATTTTTAATATTCCTTCCCCACAAAACAGGATGGTGGGATTTCGGGCAAATTTTAAATGCTTTGCGCCGGAGGAGAACTTGGCACGTCCGAAGGTCATATGAAAGTTTGCTCACAGTACTGCCTAATTGAGACGTGCAGAATTGAGTGGCAGGCTTGTCAGTGGCGTGGAGGCGATGATGCAAGACTCCTGAGGTCTTGCATCGGGAGTCATTCGGGAGACTCCCGAATGACTCCCGATGCTTGCAGCTTGCAGCTTTCATTCTTCTTAATCTCACTGTTGACTTTGACACAGTAGATCATCAGATGTCATTATCATGACTGGAATAGTCTGTTGGTGTGAAGGTCACATCGCTTAAATGGTTTAAGTCCTACTTATCTAACAGGAGTTTTTCTCTCCAACTTGGAAAGTTTTTTTTCCGCAGAGGCCCCACCTAAACGTGGAGTACTTCAAGGCTCTATTTTAGGTCCCATTTTATTTTCTCTCTATTTGCCTCCACTGGGTTCCATCAGAAATTTATATATATGTTTTGTCATTTCATTGTTGTCCAGTTGAGATCCACATTTGTTTACCTTTAAAATCTGGTAGGGCCCAGTGTTTTGAGAATCTGCAGTGTTTACAGGATGATTAAACATGGATGGAGCTGAACTTCGTCTGCTTAAATTAAGATAAAACAGATTGGATTTAGGAAAACTGACCTGCTGACAGGATGCAGCAGTGCTGTTGACTCCTTTGACTTTTTATTAGTAGTCTTGGGTTTATTTTTGAAAATAACCTTACATTTGATAGACAGGTCCGTGTGGTAGTCCAGTCTAGTTTTTATCATCTAAGGCTAATTATCCAAGTCGTGCCTTATCTTCTTCATAATGCGCTTGAAAGGGTCAAAAATGCTTTTATCTTTTCTATACTGCACTACTGCAACTCTCTTTATAGTGAGATAGACATTAACCCCTATATTGCATTATCTTCACTGGCTGCCTGTTTCTTCTAAAATTGTTTTTAAAATGTTACTCTTGGTTTTTAAATGTGTAAGTAGTCTGGCACCTCCTTATCTTTCTGAGCTCCTACTGTACATAGTTATGATCCTGACAGAGCTCTGAGATCTAAAGATCATGGCTCTTAATTTAATTTAATTGAATCCAAGGATTCGACTTGTGACTAGGGGAGACAGAGCCTTCTCAGCCGCAGGTCCTAAACTCTGGAATGGTCCTTGTCTTTCTGTGAGGTCAACTAGAACTCTGAATAAATTTCACTATATAAAGAGACGGAAGGCCACTGTCATGTCAGTTTTGCAATATGAACTTGTTGTGCAACAAAGGGTTTGGTTTGGGCAGTGATTGGTTTAACTATTAGCAACAATTAATAAATATCAGTAATTATTAATACAATTAGTTTTAAAGAGAGAATATACATTTTTTGTCAACTAACAAATCAGGAAGGCAGTGTCTGCTCCTCGGACTGGCACACGCAGGCAGCGTGAGATGCTGGAATGAGAGTCTGACCCGTTTGTACACATTGGCATGCAGTGCTGTGGTTAAGATGCTGTCTTCTTCAGGGATTGGGGAAAATCGCTTCAATGTCCACAAAATGCAGTTAAAAGTCTTAAGCTAAACCCAAACATTGCAGCAAGAGTTCTGATCAAACTTAAAAAGAAAGAGATCATATTTTAGTTTCCCTTCATTGGGTCCCTGTTAAATCCAGAATATAATTTAAAATTCTCCTTCTCACATATAAAGAGCCCTTAATGATCTAGTTCCATCATACATCAGAGATCTGATTGTTCCATACATTCCTAACAGAGCACTTTGTTCTCAAACTGCAGGTTTACTTCTCAGTTTACTTCTCACACAATGCCCATTCTACTTTTGAGATTCAAAAAGTAGAATGGGCCCTTAGTAATCAAGTTCCTCTCCTGTGGAACTAACTCCCAGTTGTTGGGTGCTCACACTGAGCCTGGTTCTGCTGGAGGTTTCTTCCTGTTAAAAGGGAGTTTTTCCTCTCCACTGTTGCTACATGCATGCTCAGTATGAGGGATTGCTGCAAAATCAATGCAAGCGACTGTCCACTGTCTCTACATGCTCATTAAGGAGGAGTGAATGCTGCAAGTCACTGACTGGATGCAATCTGCTGGGTTTCCTTAGATAGAAAAACTCTTAACCAATTTGAATAAATAACTGAATCTGACTACATTGTTTGATAGTTTGATTAATTGGAATGTATGTACCTGACTTGAAATCTGTATGATTCTGAACTGACTGAACTGACATTGTAAAGGGTCTTGAGACGACATGTATTGTGAATTGGCGCTATGTAAATAAAAGTGAATTGAATTAAATTTCAGTCATGAGGCAGACAACCTGTCTACTTTTAAGGCTAGGCTTAAAACTTTCCTTTTTGGTTATAGTTAGAGTTGCTTAAGTTATCCTGAGACACCTCTGCAGTTATGCTGCTATAGGCTTAGACTGCTGGAGGACAGAATGACCACTTTCACACTCTCTGCTACATTCTCATACTACTCTCCAATTTTGCATTATTTGCTGTTATTTCACCATTTAACTTTATGATCTCTTACTTTTGTGTTCTCTTCCAAGAAGCTACACCTGGCCTGACTCTGTGTTTAGCCATGACACCTTCCTGAAGGGAAGCTGAGCTGCTGCTGCCAACTACTTAATGTTCTCCTTCTACAGATGATACACTTTGCCCTGTCTGTTTAACCCTGTCTCTCCTAGACATGGCTGAGCTTCTACTGTGATTAACTGTATGTGCTCTCATTCATACTCTAGACTTGAAAACTGGCTCAGAGTTCATCTGCTTAGCTGTCTTTCTCTCCTAGATGAAGCCACTAAAGGAGCTCTGAGCATTAACGTTTTACTTTTCCATAAAAAGTACTCCTGGATCAGTGCTTCTGTGTTCTTTTTGTGTTTCTGCTCTGTTCTCTTCACACCCCCAGTCAGTTGTGGCAGATGGCCGCTCACACTGAGGCTGGTTCTGCTGGAGGTTTTTTCCTGCTAAAAGGGAGTTTTCCTTGCCACTGTCGCTACATGCATGTTCAGTATGAGGAATTGTCAAAGGCACAAGGAAAGCAACTACCCTGTCGCTACATGCTCATCCAGGAGGTGTGAATTCTGCAGTGACATGATGCAACTTGCTGGGTTTCCTGAAATAGAAAACTGTTTAACCATATGAATGATAAACAGAATTTGACTGCATTGTTTGATAGTTACGATCAACTGCTATATATATACTTGACTTGGAATCTTAATCATTTGATTGAATTGACTAAAGTGCCTTAAAACAACATTCATTGTGATTTGGTGCTATATAAATAAACTGAAAAACAATTAAATATAACCAAATGTCAACACTAAGAACTTCCAGCTAATATCTTTCTCATTCAAACGTTCACTATAAAAAAGCCAATATTCAAAGAGGAAGTCAGTATCCATGTTTACTGAAGTGTTTGAAACATTTGCCAACTGTGAGCAGACGGCCCAGCTCTTCTTGACCAGTGACCCGTTAACCTTTTGTGTATGTAAAATTAGGACATTTGTGTGTCTTCAGACTATCTATCAGATGTCTTTGGAAGCAAATGCAAATGATTTGTTTGGAAATGTGCCTGTAGTAATTACCTTTAAAATTCTGCAGCTAGTTCATTTCAGTCTACTACTAATTGCAAATAGTACATCGGTATGTATAACTTGTTTGTGGCTGTCTGTAATAAAGGCCGTAGAAAGATTCTACAATTTCATTTCAGTATTTAAATATTTGCCAGTACGCAGCTTGAAAAAGTTTGCTCACAAAGTGCCGACGTTTGCCCTAGTTTGCCCTAGCAAAAAGCAATTCATAAGATTTTGAAACCGAGATTCTTCTTCACTCAGGTATCACTGGTAAAACAGGTCCCCAAAATGTAAAAAACTAGGCTGCATAGTTGCCAACTATATGGTATCTCTGTGTGGTACTAACTAATGAGCTGAGATGCAGGTCATCTCTACAAGAGGACAGAGGCCTCCTGGTGAGAAGGACTCATTAGTTCACTATGGTCATGCTTCAAGACACAAACCCACAAGCATAAGGAAGTTGATCAAGTGTATGCAATGAGGTCAGAGGGATGTGTGGGAAGACAAGGATGGCGTGAGAACACAAGGCGCAGAGTAGTAAAAGAAACCTCGTACTTTTTTATGGATCCATATTGTTCTGCAGAAGTGACCACAGGCTGGACACATGTCTGAAATTTGGGCAACAGGTGGCAAGATGTTTTTGCTGTTGTCAGTATACATAGGTAATTTAATGATGATGTCAACACAATGAACAATGGGATAGAAAATTGGGTTTTATATTTGAATATCATCAAGAATTGGAGACTGTTTTCACAAAAATAGATTTTGCTTCTCAGACTTTAATTACTCACAGCCATTGTTTTAAAAATTTACTTGTACAAACTCCCAGTTCCTAGGCCCCAAAAAACATCATATCAATTTCTGCAAATTAATCACAAGACTTGTTGCGAAGATTCAGCATTTGAAACAAATGTTGCATTTCTGGTAAATTCTCAAATCTAAATGAAATCAAACTAAAATTAAAATTTGTCAGAAACATGCAACTTCTCAGTTGTAGCATAATATAATAAATACTACCTCAGAAATTCTGAAATGAGGAAGTTAACGTAATGTTAAGCTGACCTAAAATGACCTAAATCTGTCTCTCGTGGCAGGAAAGCAGGCACAGTTGGGTGTTCTGAGATTGAAAGTCATGCATAAGCATAACTCGGGTCAAGGCAGACCGTATGTGAAATGTTAATGTTTGTTTCAGCTGGGAATAATCTTTACCAATATTTGAATTCAATTATGTTAATACTAATGAAGAGAAAACAACACTGACAGGTCACATTTCAAATTAAATAGTTAATTTCAACACAATACCGACCTCTACTGCTCAATATTATTAAACCTTAGATGATATAAGGTACTGTTCACATTGTCTGCGATCTAAACTTATTCTATTATCTACACTTTCATGAAGGCCATCTGATTAAATGGTACCTAATTTTACACAAATGTACCGGAGAAGTCCAGCTACAGGACAAGAAAAAATTGCTCCTCATGTAGCTTCTCCTCCATTCCTCATTTTATCAGATCATTTGCTACTCAATTACAAATGCACAAATTCTCCAGAGTGGGCTTGCCAGCCATCCTGTTTGTCTGATGAATGGTCCCCACCAACATGACAAGGCAGCAGGCTGCGGGCCACAGGGCTGATAGGCTGCGATATTGTGTTGAGGGCAACTGCTTGCTCAGACTATTGTCTGAATAAGCGCTACTGTCTCTGAGACAAAAGAAGCACCTGCCTGATCTCCTCAAAGCATGCACACACGCACACACACACACACACACACACACACACACACAGACCGGTCTGCCGTGTGCCGAACACAAGGCCACTTTTTGTCCATACAAGGGATCTGAGAATTGACATGAAACACACACTCCAGGCTTATGTGTTTCTGTGAATTTGCATGCAAAGGTTATGGTCATTGGCAGGAGAGGGATGGGGGTGTGTGAATGGAACCTGTTTTTTTTTTGTGTATGTGCATGGGGGTGAGAATGCTCACAGTTGGAGTCAGTTTGGCGGGAAAGTCAGGCTTGTTGAATCTACATCTGTTCTACAGTGTGCCAGACTGCACACCACACTGTAAAAAACACACATGCAATTTCACCCAGCCATTTGTGAGTAACAGAAAAGCATCATGTTGTCATGTGTCTAATGAACAACAGGTCAATCCATCCATCTGTGTGTGTGTGTGTTCAGCGGAAGCAACACTCAAACACTTGTTGCACATCTGTCCTCCAATTACAAGCTTCTGTAGTAAAAGAGAGGCTGTGTTGATTCAACCAGCCATCTATTGACAGTCATCCAAGGAGAAATAGACAGACTCAGCTATAGCTGTTTGGCTTTAGCATCTGCCATTATTTAAGAGAGTGACTGTGTTTTCATTTGATCTCATTAGCATCAAAATACCAATCTTAAATCTTTTTAAGGTGCTCAATGTCTGTAAAGGAGCCTAAAGTATTTAAAGCAGATGTTTAATAAGCAGTTATTGCAAATAAATAAAAATTGAAAAGTAGTTACACTCCTGATGAAATGGTTTGTTTATCAGAGTGACAAATAAAGACAGAATTTTAATGTGGGGCTAAAGATTCCAAGATTATTTTTGGCAAGAGATAATAGTTTTGTCAAAATACTAAAAGTCAAACCAAAACAGCTCTAAAACAAAGATTATCTGCCTGACAGAAATGGTCTATATCAGGAGTCTCGAAACCCCTGCCTCTAGTCCAAATCCAGACCCAGAAAGCATTTTGTCCGGACCGCAAAGCATTTTCTCATTTACTATGTAGATATAGACATTTTATTACTGCAGGCTGCCACGTTTGACTTCTGAACAGGCACGACGGGCAGCTCTGTGGGTCAGCGACATTCTGGCACACATTCTAAGCCAGCTGGGGGCAGTAATGCACCACATCACTGTATGACAACCGCATAAAACAACAAAGAAGAAGCTATTCGGGGGGTCCTTGAACGTGGGTTACTAGCTTGGGAGCTCACGCTTGCTGACAGTACAATGACTTGGTGGTACACAGATGAGTGAGTTAAAGAAGAGGGCTTTGTCAAAAATACGTAAAGTGGACTATGAACATCGCACATTTAAAGATGAATGGACGGAAGCCTACTCTTTCCTTAACTTTCATTGGGTGTAAGGCCAGTCTGCCTTAAATATTCTGAATCAGTTGGACTTTTAAAGAGTGGAAATCTAGAGAGACATTATGAAACCAAACATAGGAACTTCAACCAAAGCTATCCATCCGCCTGGGTCTGACGGTAGGACAAGGAGAATAAGTGAACTCGGGACAGTATGAGCGAGTAAACACAGTCCCTTAAAGCACAACAGCGTGTATACGAGTGTTCACTGTGAGTACAGTGGATTTTAGGAAAACACAAAAAGCCTTTCACTGACTAGGAAATGATCAAAGAGTGCATGGAAGCTGTGACTGAAACACTTTTAGATGGAAAAGAAGAACAACAATTTAAGGAAAAGGTTAAGCAAATTGCCATGCCTGCCACAAGCACAAGGAGAGCAGAAATGTTGTACCAAGATGTACAGACCCAGCTAGACTGTGCCATTCAAAGTATATGAATAACTGATCAGTAGTTAAGTAACAAAAACTGTAGTATTAATTAAATGTTAAATAAAAATGAAAGACAATATTTTTGTCAGTAGATTTAAAATGTTTGGATCCTAAAGTGATTGGATGATGGAGGTAGGGGACCCCCACAGCCAGTTTTAGTATAGTGTCGAGAAACACGTTCCTGCTGTTAAACCAAAATTTTTATTGTTTCAGTATGAATAAATATGTAAAAATAAATAAAACTATAACTGTCCCAGTTTCTTCATTTTATCTTGATAACATTTATCCCTCCTTAAACCGCCACCTTAACATGGTGGAGGGTTTTGAGTGCTCGGATCCTAAAGGCTATGTTGTATGGGCCTTAAATGTCCCTGGTAGGGTCTCCCATGGCAAGCAGAATCTGGGTGATGGGTCAGACAAAGAGTGGTTTCAATGCCTTCATGAGGACCACTAGAAAGAGGCGCGTGACGTCGCCCGGTATGGCGGAGCCAGGGTCCCACCCCGGAGCCAGGCCTGGGGTTGGGACTTTTCGGCAATCGCCTGGTGGCCGGATTTCTCCTTGCGGGACCCTGCAGGGCCAAGCCCAAATAAGAGATGCGAGGCCATCCCCCAGGAGAAACCATGAGGGACTGGTGCAAAGAGGATTGGGCAAAGATGAAGGTGGAGACCTCAACAACCCCATCTCCGGATGTTTAAACTGGCTCTAGGGATGTGGAATGTCACGTCCACGCACGACATGGGCTTTGGAACCCAGCGCCTACGGGCCAAGTGGTGGTGCAGAGTACCCTGCCTTCTTGGCGTCTGTATTAGGAGTGCTTGATAGTGCCCCTTTTGGGGACTCAGTCATTCTGCTAGGGGAATTCAACACCCACGTGGGAATTGACAATGACATCAGGAGGGGTGTGATTGGGAGGAATGGCCTCCCCGATCTGAGCCCAAGTGGTGTTTCATTATTGGACTTCTGTGCAAGTCAAGGATGGTCCATAATGAACACCATTTTCAAGCATAAGGGTGTTCATCATTGCATTTGGCACCAGGACACCCTAGGCAGGATGCCGATAACCGACTATGTAGTCGTGTCTTTGAACCTTCGGCTGCATGTCTTGGACACTCGGCTGAAGAAAGGGGCTGACCTGTCCACCAATCACCACCTGGTGGTGAATTGGATCCGCTGGAAGAGGTGGAAGCCGGACAGACTTGGCAGGCCCAGCCGTATAGTGAGGGTTTGCTGGGAACTTCTGGAGGAACCCTCGGCCAGGGATGTATTCAATTCAGTTCAGTTAAGTTTAGTTGTATTTATATATCACCAATTCACAACACATGTCGTCTTAAGGTACTTCACAAAGTCAGCTCAATCTAATCATACAGATTTCAAGTCAGGTACAAACATTCCAATTAATCCTAATCATTGAACAGTGCAGTCAGATTCAGTTATTTTTTCAAATTGGTTAAAAAGTTTTTCTATCTAAGGTAACCCAGCAGATTGCATCGAGTGAGTGACTTTTAGCATTCACTCCTCCCGGATGAGCATGTAGAGACAGTGGACAGTCACTGGCGTTGACTTTGCAGCAATCCCTCATACTGAGCATGCATGTAGCGACAGTGGAGAGGAAAAACTCCCTTTTAACAGGAAGAAACCTCCAGCAGAACCAGGCTCAGTGTGAGCGGCCATCTGCCACGACCGACTGGGGATATTTGAGGGCAGAGACAGAAAAAGAACACAGAAGCACTGCAGGAGTAATTTCTATGGGAAGGAAAAGTAAAAATAATGGATGTAGCTCCTTTAGTGGCTTCATCTAGGAAGAAAAAACAAATAAACTATGAGCCATTTTTAAAGTTTAGAGTATGAAAGAGAGCACAGTTAGTCGCAGTAAAAGCTCAGTCAGTAGCTATGTCTAGGGGAAAAATAAGGTTAAACACTAGGTTAAAGACAGGGCAAAGTGTATCATCAGTAGAAGGTGAGCACTGAGTTGTTGGCAGCAGAAGCTTGGACAATACCCCCTCCAGGAAGGTGTCACAGGTTGACATAGTCAGGCCAGGTGTAGCTTCTAGGAAGAGAAAAGAGAGAGAACAAAGTTAAAAGCTGAAATAACAACAAATACTGCAAAATTGGAGAGTAGTGTGAGAATGTAGCGAAGAGAGTGAAAGTGGTCATTATGTCCTCCAGCAGCCTAAGCCTATAGCAGCATAACTACAGAGATAGCTCAGGATAACCTAAGCAACTCTAACTATAAGCTTTATCAAAAAGGAAAGTTTTAAGCCTAGCCTTAAAAGTAGACAGGGTGTCTGCCTCATGGACTAAAACTGGGAGCTGGTTCCACAGGAGAGGATCCAGATAACTAAAGGATCCTCCCATTCTAATTCTAGAGACTCCAGGAACCACCAGTAGTCTAAGAATGAAGTGCTGTGTTAGGAATATATGGAACAATCAGATCTCTGATGTATGATGGCACTTGATCGTTAAGGGCTTTGTATGTGAGAAGGAGAATTTTAAATTCTATTCTGGATTTAACAGGGAGCCAATGAAGGGAAGCTAAAATAGGAGAAATATGAAGTATCACAAAATACAAATGAAAGTGAAGCAAACTTCTGTGCTGTGAACTACATTTACTGTTTATCTTCGATCCTTGTGCAGTTATTTTTCAAGAACACTATGTGAGGACTTATACAGGTCTAGGGTCAGTAAAAATCTCTGCAGACCCCACACACCATGCACATAAACTGTTTAGAGTTTTACCTTAAGGCCGTCGCTACAGAGCACTGTTTAATAAAACCAGCCGCCACAGAGACAGTTTCTTCCCCCAGGTTTTTTCTCTGATGAACATTTAATAGAGTACCAAACAACTGCATACTGAAGTCGCAAATGCACCTTTGTATTTGTGTATATTTGTATATATGTATATTTAAGGACATAAAGATATATGCATAATATATGTTATAACGCATTTAAAAAACAAACAAAAAAAAAACCCAGAGAGCAAAGTGTACCGGAGTCAAATTCCTTGTTTGTATGTATGAACTTGGCAATAAAGCTGATTCTGATTCTGATTCTGAACCTTCTTGGGCAAGAGCTCAGCCCACTCCACCCTGACTGCATCCCCTGCTGTGGAGAAAACTCGCTCTGAAGGAGTGGAAGAGGCTTGAACAGATGTTTTTGGCCAAGCTGGCCAGGTTAGTCATCTGCCACCACCACAGGAGGGGATGCATTGAGCTGAGAACTGCTGGAAAGCTCCAGTAGGGCTTCAGCTCATTCTTGACCTTTTCAGCCAACAAAGGTGCATGCCATGCTTGCAAGCCATGCTTTGTTGACTGTACCAGTGGCTACTGACTTAATTACGCTCTTGTGCGTGCAATGCTATGTTCATGTCTGGCATGGAAAATCGCCCACTCTTCCACCTAACCCTAACCCTAACCGCAGTGTCACCATGATGCGTTTAGGTACCGAAACATGGTACCATTTCATTTTACGTGAATAGGTAGTCGGTAGTACCTATAATAGTACCGAAATCAGTACCCATTCCTATACATGGGTACAGGTGGATGTACAACAAATGCTTGAAAATGGTGTTCATGAAAAAAAATATTTTGTTTGTTTGATTCTTGCTGCACTGGATCCAAACATCTCGCTCCTCCATCATTCCAGATGGCTTATCCGTAGGCAGTATTTTGCTCAGGGGCCAAACTACATTTGGAATGCAGATTCATACAATAAGTTAAAACCATATGGAATCTGCATCAGTGGTTGCATAGAAGGTTTTTCACCCAAACTAATATGGTTAAAAGCTGAACATACAGGTAGCAACCCACGCATCATTGGAGGATATTTTTTGGAGGCAGTGGAGCAGTTTGGTGCTTGCCCCCAGATCGTTCGGACAGATCTAGGAACATAGAATATGCTTATTTGAGACTTCCAGAGCTACCTCTGCTGCAGTAGTGCTGATACTAGATCTGGCGAACATAGCTATATCGCTGGAGCGAGCACTTTCAATCAGTCAAAGGATTGAGAGTCGGTGGGGCATGCTGTGCAAAAAAGGATTAGAGGACTGAATACAACTTCTGAGTGAAATGAAAGATGGAGGTCTGTTTGTTGGTGACTACCTGAACAAATCAATGCACAGCTGTGTTTCCAGAACATTATACAGATGAGTTGAGGTGAAGTTGAGGACAGCCATGTCTTATGCCCCTGACTATGATGTATACAGATATGTTTTTAAACACTGTACTCTTATTTTATCCTTAGTAGATAAAAATATTTACTTGATCCCGTCTAACCGGACAGAAAAACCTTCAAAGGCCAACACTTTCAAAATGAAGCATTTAACAAAGGTGCACAGAAAATTAATGGCTGCAAAAAAATCTGCAAAAAGCAAACCTTCATATTATGCCTCACAATAAATCATTTTAAGATTTAGCTTAAAAAAGTTGAATCACTGATAAGCGTTTCAGCGCTACCGACAGCACCCAAGAGCGTGTAAAATGACAGTGTGCAACTCCAATACTGCTTTTTTACTGTTTTATTTATAATTAAAGAATTCATTATACACCACAGTTGTTTATTCATTTGATCACTTTCCATTGCATTGCATTGCATTTTGTAGATCTAGAGAAAGCATACGGCAACATGCTGAGAGAGGAGCTGTGGTATTGAATGAGGAATGTTTGAGTAGCACAGATGTGCAGCAAATGTATGAAAGCTAAACGACAGTGTTGAAGTGTAGGTGTGTAGTTGTGACAGAGGAGTTCAAGGTGGAAGTAAGCCCCTTCTTGTTTACTGTGGTGATGGACAGGTTGACAAATGAGGTTAGACAGGAATGTCCATGGACTATAATGCTAGCAGATGACATTGTGTTCTTTTTCGTTTAGGCTTCGACCTTGAAAGCTAGGGGGTTTATCCGCTTGTGTGCAGCGCAGCACTGAAAACTTTAGTCCACACCCACCTGCTGGGTGGGCCTCTATCGGTTCTGTATAAATTGCTCTCAGACCAGCTAATCGGCTCCCATTTTTTATTCAGCGTGAGATAAGAGCGTTGATTCCTATAAAACTCTTAGGAGCAACCACATCCGCCTTCGCCTGCATGTCAGGTGGGTTACATTATGAATTATGACCTGCATGCCATCCCCAAGGCCTGCCTCAGACCTGACCACGTGGATATGACCCTATCCCTACTTCTAGGCTTCCCCATCAGAAGAAAATTCTGTGATTTATGCCTTCCTTTATTTCCTGGTTCAAAAGAAAATAGAAGGAATGAGACCTATTCTTAATCAGCCCCTGTTGACTGGTTCACCACCATAGATCTGAAAGATGCATATGCTGACAGCCCTGTCAGTTATGTGGTTACTGGGAATGATGTCGGCAGCTCACATGATTGTACTGCTGGGTCTGGTTCATTTAAGACCCTTTCAAAGATGATGCACCCGCCTGCACATAGATTTTGTGCGCCAGAAGAGGCAGACAATTTCTATTCCTACTTCAGGGGGAGCCGATCTCTCCATCAGAGCAGTTTACATCCCCAGAGACCTGAACAGAGGAGCGAATATCATGTGCAACGGGGGTCCTTGACAGGGAGCCTGGAGCCTCCATCCCAGCCTGATCTCTTAAATCAGGAGTAGATTCGGTAGAGCAGCAGTGGATCTGATGGCGACACAGGAAGACACACAGTGTCAAACGTGGTTCTCACTGAGCCCATGGGAGGATTTACCACTAGGAGTGGACCGTCTTTAATCTGTGGCGACAGATAGACCTTTATGCTCTCCCTCTGGTTCTGCTGAACCCACGGATCCTGGATCGGGTTTGGTAAGAACAGCTTTCAGTAATTTTCATAGCCCCTGAGCGCACAGGCACTCCATGGTTTCCGAATCTGAAGCAGTTGCTGTCAGGCCACCCATGGCAGCTGCCATGGAAGTAGGGTGCGCTCCTCCAAGCAGAAGGGGCGATCGGAAACTACCCAGAGATGTGCCAGCTTCTCTGAGTCTGCTGCTGAACGGGAGCACTTAGAGAAGCTCAGCCTCCTGGAGGAAGTCCTGTAACCGGCGGGTTGCCAGTTTGAAACCCCTTCGTCTGTCTCAGTTGTGTCCTTGGGCAAGATATTTCACCCACCTTGCCTATTGATGGTGGTCAGAGAGCCCAGTGGCATCAATTGTACGGCAGCCCCACTTCTGTCAGTCTCCCCCAGGGCAGCTGCGGCTACAATGTAACCTACTATTTTCAGTGTGTGAATGTGTGTATGAATGGGTGGCTAACTGATTGTGGTGCAAAGTGCTTTGGAGTCCTCTGACTTGATAAAGCGCTATACAAATGCAAGCCATTTGCCATTCCTGTCTTAGAATACAGGGGGACGGCAGCTCAGCCCTGCTGTGTCCTAATCCTGCTTTTACACCCAAGAGCATCACAAGCTCAATCAGGTCCAGAGTGAGAACTCTTGACGGATTCTATCCCCCTCCTCATAACTCAGAGGAGGAAGCCAGGTCTCATCTTCTCTGTCTTGTGCATGCACTCTCACATTGTGTGGCGAGCACGGCTACACTGCGGTGCACCCAGAATCTGTTCATTCAATACAGAAAGAACTCTGCTGGGCAGCTGCTGTCTGCTCAGCGCCTTTCACATGGGTTATGTGAGGCTATTTCACATGTTTATACTACTGCACTGCATCCTCCAGAGAAGCTCAGTGTTCACTCCACCAGGGGAATTTCATCCTCCACAGCTCTGCACAGGAATGACCGTAAAGGACATTTGCACAGCAGCTTCCTGGTCATGCCCATACTTATTTATCAGGTTTTTGCCCACTTTCTCCGTCACTACGGCTTAAATCTATCAAGCCTTCTTGTGCTCAGAAATTTGTGATATTTTCTATTTTTGTGTTTGTCACACATAAATGTTTGATCATCAAAAACTATTTAATATTAGACAACAATCACACAAGTACACACAATATGCAGGATTTAAAGCCAGGGGTGTAATATGAAAGGGGGAAATCCATGCCTACATAGCCCTGTGTGCAAAAAAATTATTGGCCCTCAAATCTGATAACAGATTTCATGCACACTTGTTCTCAATCAAGAAAGCACTTAAATAGGACCTGCCTAATAATGTGGAGTCGACCAACAGTTCCTTGAAAGTCAGACATTATGCTGTTGTGATTATGAATATGAATCAATTATTTAATATTAATACCTTAATATTTTATCAAATAATATTTTGGTCTGTTAAGGGTTGTCCTGTGAATACCAGCCCAATAAGGAAGTGGTATTAGGACAACAATGAAAGGGATGAGCCATTATTGAACAGCAAAACTCTGTACACACACAGAATGAATTCACACAATTTCTTAAAATACAAGAATTTATTAACAAAAATAAGTCAACTCAAAGTCAAACATATTTCAACATATGCTTTCTCAAGGCACTTCACAAAAGTCAGGTACATACATTCCAATTAATCCTAATCATTGAACAGTGCAGTCAGATTCTGTTATTTTTTGAAATTGGATTAAAAGTTTTTCTATCTAAGGAAACCCAGCAGATTGCATCCAGTCAGTGACTTGCAGCATTGACTCCTCCCGAATGAACATGTAGAGACAGTAGACAGTCACTGGCGTTGACTTTGCAGCAATCCCTTATACTGAGCTTTCATGTAGCGACAGTGGAGAGGAAAAACTCCCTTTAACAGGAAGAAACCTCCAGCAGAACCAGGCTCAGTGTGAGCGGCCATCTGCCACGACCGACTGGGGGTTTGAGAGAACAGAGCAGAGACACAAAGAGGACAAAGAAGGACTGATCCAGGAGTACTTTCTATGGGAAGGAAAAGTAAATGTTAATGGATGTAGCTCGTTTAGTCGTTTCACCTAGAAAGAATAAACAGATAAACTCTGAGCCAGTTTTCAAGGTTAGAGTCGAAAGAGAGCACATAGATTTAGTTACAGAAAAGCTCAGTCAGTTGCCATGTCTAGGAGAGAGAAAGGGTTAAACACTGAAAGGGGGGGGCCATGTGGATCATTGGTAGAGGGTGAGCATTAAGTTGTTGCCACAGAAGGGGCTCGGAGGATTCCCCTCTCCAGAAAGGTGTCAAAGGTAGACACAGAGTCAGGCCAGGGGTAGCTTCTAGGGGAGGAGAAAAGAGAGAGAACAAAGTTAAAAGCTGAATTAACAGCAAATAATGCAAAATTGGGGAGTAGTGTGAAAATGTAGCGAAAAGGGTGAGAGTGGTCATTATGTCCTCCAGCAGCCTAAGCCTATAGCAGCATAATGACAGAGATAGCTCAGGATAACCTAAGCCACTCTAACTATGAGCTTTACAAAAAGGAAAGTTTTTTAAGCCTAGCCTTAAAATAGACAGTTTGTCCATCTAGAGCCCACTGATGGTCATTGTTATACTAAAAAACCACAAAAAATTGGATACCCCTCTTTTTTTCAGATTGACCATAACCATTGGAAAGAGAGGGGGTCATACAGGTAGCAGAAATGGAGGGTGTGTTTGCACATTAAAACCATAACTGAGCCGTTTTAGGCTAAAACCTGACTCCCCCTCTCCGCCAACAAGGGGAGAAGAAGACGGGGGGGAAAATAAGGAAGATAGCTCAGGATAACCTAAGCCCTCTAACTATAAGCTTTATCAAAAAGGGGAAAATTTTTAAAGCCTACCCTTTAAAAAGTAGGAAAGGGGTCCGCCTCAGGGCCCAAAAAACCGTGGCTGGTTCAACAGGAGAGGGAGCCTAAAAAACTAAAGGATCTGCTCCCTTTCTATTTTAAAGAGTCTCTAGGAAACCCCCAGTAAACCTGCAGTCTGAGAACAAAGTGCTCTGTTGGGAAAACAAAAAAAGGGGGGGGGGGGGGAACAATAAGATCTTTTATTTATGAGGGAGTTTAAATCATTAAGGGCTTTATATTGAGGAGGAAAATTTTTTTTAATTCATTCTGGTTTTTAACAGGGACCCAAAATAAAGGGAAAGCTAAAATGGGAGAAATAAATCTCTCTTTTTAAATTTTTTATCAGAACTCTTGCTGCGGCTTTTTAAATAAAGCTAAAGGGGCTTTTAAACGCTTTTTTGGTGGACATCCTGATAGCAAAAAATTTAAAAAACAATAGTCCACCCTTGAAGAACAAATCAGGGGACTAGTTTTTCAGGTAAACTCCTGACCGGATTTTTCTAATTTTGGAAATTTTCCCCGGAGATGAAAAAAGGAAATCCTAAAAACCCTTTTTTTTAATTTAGGGTTTTTAAAATGACATGCCCGGGGGGGGTTTTTCAAAAAAAACCCACCAATTTTTTTTTACTTTATTATCGGGGGTTTAAATTTTAATTTATCCAGGAAAAGTGTTGATTTAGTATTTTTTTTTTTTAAAACCAAAACTCCGGCCCAAAAGACAAAAAACCCGTCTGTTTTGGGTTCAAATTTTAGAACCCAAAACTTTAAAGCCCACCCAAATTTTTTTGGATTACCATGCAATGAAATTTTTTTTGAGAACCAAGGTTTAAATCTGAAGAATCGGGAAATGAATTTTAATTACCCCTTGGAACAAGTTAGGCAATAAGGGGGTATATTTTTAAAACAACCATTCACAATGCAAGATAGAAAAAAAAATTTTGATGAAACTTTTTTAAAAAAATCATTTCCCCGAAAAAAATCCCCCTACTGGATCCCAAATTTCCCTAAACCCGATGTTTAAGCGGGCCATTATTTTTTAAAAATTTTAAAATTGTAAAAAAAATATTAAAATTTTTAAAGGGAAAATTTTTTTATCTTGAATAAGAAAAACCCTTTCTGGATAAATGGGTTTTTAATGGTTTTTTAATTATTTGGGCCCATTTATTGAAAAAATTTTTAAGGGAAACATTTTAAAAAAATATTAAATAATTTTTTTATGGAAATATTTTTTTGAATAAGAACCAAATCTTTCTGGATAAAGGGTTTTAAAAGGGTGTTTAATTAATTTCAATTTAATAAAAAAATATTTAGGGAAATATTATTTCCAAGATTTAGAACTTAAAAAACCTTTTTGGTTTAAAAGATCTTCAGCTGATAATAGTAGGCAAACACATGTTCTTAGTGTTAGTTTGGGGGTAATAAAAAAAACTTTAGCTTACAGGGTTGGGGCAATGAAACTGGGAAACCAAAATGTCCCTTTCAGGTGGGAGGGTTTTATGGTAAATTTTGGAAACCGCCTGGTAGCCCCCGTCTTATTGATTCAAAATTGCCCCCAGTAAGGAAACAGAGTGTGAAGGTTCAATTAGCAGGGTAAGAGCACGTTTTTTTCTCAAAATACTGAAATGTACACAAAATTATGGGGACATACCAGAGTTCAAAAGAGGACAAATTGTTTGGGGCACGTCTTTTTTTTTGGGGAAACTGTGACCAAGGGCAAACAAGTCCTTTTTAATTTTCAAGAGCCCCGGTTTTCCAGGGTAATGTAGGGATACCCCCAAGAAGGCGAACACCAAAATCCAACAGGTTTAAAGTGGACACAAAAGGAAACTGTCTGAAAAGGGATGTTCGGGTGCTAACCGGGGTTGTTTTCCAAAAAACCTAAAATTTCGGCTGCCCCAAATCACGGGGAAATTTAAAAGTGCACCCCCAATCTTTCCCGGGTTTCCCCCCAGAAATTTTCCCTAGGGGGGCTCCACAGGGTCAATATACAAACCAGGCTGCTATGCCAAACCCGGGCACTCAGCCAATGCCAAAAAAGTTTGGTTTTGGGGGGCAAGGAGCGCAAATCTTGGGCTTGGACAATGTGAAAACTGATTTTTTCTCTGATGATCCCCCCTTTACTGTTTTTCCCCCATCCCCGGGGAGTTTTCGGTGTTTTGGGGGCCCCAAAGAAACGTACCACCCAGACTGCGCATTCCCAAGTGAAGCATGGGGGGGGATCGTGAAAGGGGTTTGGGGCCCGCTATATCATGGCATTCCCCTTTGGCCCAATATTGTGTAGATGGGGCGTTCACTGCCAAAGACTACCGAAAAAATTCTTGAGGACCATTTCATCCAAGGTTCAAAAATTGTATCCTTAATGCGGTGCCGTGTAAACAGGATGACAATGCACCCAAAAAAACCCGCAAACTGGTGAAAGAATTTGGTTTTTGAACATGAAATGAAGTTAACATCCCCCTGGCCTTCACAAATCACCAGATCAAAATTATTGAAAACCCCTTTGGGGTGTTTTGGAGGAGCGAGTCAGGAAACGTTTTCCTCCACCAGTTTTACGTAGTGACCGGGGCCACTGTCCTGCAAGAAGAATGGTTTAAAAATCCCCTCTGACCACTGTGCAAGGACTTGAAATATGTCATTCCCAAAGACAAAAATTTTGACGCGGGTTATTGGCCGAAAAAAAGGGGGCCCTCCCCACCTACTAATAAATTATTGTGGCCCTAAACCCAGGGTTTTTTCAGTTTCATTGCCCAAACCCCTGAAATAACCCAAAACCCAAACACATACCTTTAAAATACCCCCAAAAAAAGGGTTTTCAAATGCATAACCCTGGCCCGGAAACGTTTGGCTGATCTTCTGGTTTAAAATCCCCCTTTTAATAAAGTTTTTTTAAAACCTTTAAAAAATACCAACCTCAAAACACATAAACTGGGGCATTTGCGCTAAGCAGAATCTGCTACCCCTAAAAAGCTGATTTTCTCAACACAAAAAAAACCCAAACGCTTTAAAACGAACACGTTTAGATTATTTAACTCAAAAACTAATCCCTCTGTTTAAAAAACCAACCTTTTGGGGGAACCCCATCCCTAAAGAAGAAGTTGCCCCGGGGCGACAAATTTGGGGGGGAAGCATCCATGGTGAAAAAGGGGTTAACTTCCCAAGCTAACCTCCGAAAGCTGGGGGCTTGGGGGGGCTCGTTTGCCGCCCCCGGGCCCAGAAATTGCACGTAGAGCGGCGATTGTTTTGGCGGTACCTTTGTCCTTCCTTCAGGGGGGGAAAAAAAAAACTGCCCCCATTCAGCTTTTTTGTGGGAACAGGGTCTTGCGGGGGCCCTCTCTGGAACAAAATTTTTCCCTTCTGTAACCTCAGAAAAAAAAGTCAACCCAACGCTTGCCCCTTTAAAATTAAACCGTTCATGAATTAATACCGGATTTTTACAAACAGCCTTATTCCTATTTAAATTTTAGTCTTTGGGAACCACCTGATCATAGGCCCACTTTTGGATCCATTTTAAGGAGTTATGTCTTTTTTGGGGCCAGCAAAGAGACATTAGCCGCTGTTTTTCCCCTCCTTCCTTTCCGGGCAGGGGACCGGGCGTGGAAAGGTCTGTTTTTTGGGGGAATCCCGGGGTTTTTTTATTAAAACCCCAGTGACGTAAAGGGGGAAATTTAAACGCTTTTTACTCCTTTCCTTGTTTCCTGTTCTGGCGTGTTTGGGAATTGGGTTTTAATGCGATTTATTTTGAAATTTCCCAAAAAAGTTCAAAGTGGCCTTTAATTTTTGTAACCCTGCTGGGGCCCCAACAATGAAACCCTTTTTGGAAGAAAATTTTAGGAAAGAATGATAGACAAATTAACTGCGCTCTATCAGTCTAGAAAATGTAATAAAGCCATTTCTAAACCCCGTGAGACTCAAATTTGGATCAGAAAAGAGTCATTGTCCAAAAAATGGCAAAAACATAAAACCCAAGGGTTTTTAAACTTTAAAAGGAAAGGCCCCCGGGCCTGTCAAANGGGTTTTTTTTTAGGGGAGAAGGACGTTCTAATAAATACAATCAGTGCTGGTTTTACAGGATAATTTCTGTTTAAGCAGCTGGATCTCTTTTTAATTCCTGCTGTTTGGTATGATAGAGGTCTGGTAGACTGTGCGTAAGGTTAGAGAGCATAAATCACTCTTTAAAATCAAAATTATTATTTCTTTTTATGCACTGCGTGTAGTGTTTTGTATGTTTCCCAAGCTGAACAATCTTAGGTTTGCATTTTTTCTTTATTTTAAGATAAATTAACTCCAGATTACTAACTCAAAGCAGGTAGTTTATTTCCTTTGAATGTTATTTATCTATTCATTTGACTGATTGATTTAATCTCCCCATCACCCGACTGTATATCTGCCTTAAATTTCAATGCTGGAATTCTCATGACTTTCTTTAAACTATGGTTTCTTCTTGCCATTTTTACATGAAGCCCGGATTTGTGGAGTGCACCGCTAATAGTTGTCTGAAAAGATTTCCACATCTGAGCTGTGAATCTATGTAGCTCCTCCAAAGTTCCCACTGTCCTCTTGGCTGTTTCTCTGATTATTGCTCTCTGGCCCTGAGCTTGGTTCCTGGGTTCTCCTAAAGATAACAGTTTGGGTCGATTTAGGCTGACAGCTACACTTCTAAGATTTTACACTTTTGTTAGTAAAAAACTCTAAATGTTTTTCCTTCTACTTCATTAATATAAACTAGATTGTGTTGGTCTGCCATATAAAATCACATTTCAATGCATTAAAGTCTGTGGTTGTAATAAGACAAAATGTGAAAAAATTCAAGGGCACTGCAAATTTATGCCCATCTCAAAAGACAGATTGATTCAAATGATAAGGCATGCTGAGAAGCATTGTACAAAGAGCAGCATGATTGTTAAGTACAACATGAAACAGACCCCTAAGTCCCACAGTCAGCCATCATAGCTATCTAGAGATAAAGTAAGATTAGCCAGCTTTGAAGAGTGCTGTTTTAAGACCAACAAAGAAGAGTGAAAATAAGCTTGGCACAACAGCTAGACCTCACTGTAGATCATATAACCCAGCTGCCCTTGCACTGCAAGTCAGGACCTCAGACTCAATTTGAAAGAGCATCAAGTCATTAGTAAAATATGACTGAGAGCCCATCTGTTTGACCTCCTGGCCACCTAATACATGTTGAAGCTCAGGGTCAACTTAGATGGGTGTGCAAGAGACGTGTGCATATACTTTTGTTTGAAGCCAGCAACATTTCCCTCTGAGAAGCAGTAGCATCCACAAGTATTGTCTTTTTCCTTTGCTGTAATGTTGTAGGTCATAGAACAGATGAAGGAAAAGAAGCTGATGACAGGGTACTTTCATGTTTCTTATCGTCACGTTCTATCAGAACGATCTAGATGGGCCAGACAAAGTACCACCAGGTCCCGTAGGTTTGAGCAGAATTTCTTCTGTTTCATCATATCTGCTTGTCTTTACTCTCTAGGAGAGATGAGAAGTTGGTGGTCTGAGCATTCAGGCCAAAGTGAAAAAAGCAGAGGGAACCTCAATGACAGATAGGTATAGTCTTATTCAAGCTGAGGCATCTTTGCATTATGCTGAACTTGGAAGAAAAAGGAGTTGGATGAAAAGGGTACAAAAGAAAAGCTCTGATAAACTGCACACATCGTCTCACGCAACACTTCTCAGACAAAGATAGCGTACTCATCTCTCTAAGCTTTTGTGGAGGTTTAAAATGGGTCCATGTGAAAATGCAGGGGCATCTCACCATTATAAATAAACACATAATAAGACAATGCTTCGCAGACTTTTTCTGTGTCTGTATATCAGATTTTGCTTTCATCTTAGAAAGTATGAATTACCTCCCAGCACACTGCGCCATCTCCCTTGGCTCTTATACAGCACGTGCAGTGATGATGTTCCAAGATGTCACTAGATGTCTATCACATACAGTCACGAAGATGGTAGCGGGAGCTTGAAGCAAAGTATAAGGAAAGCATAGATTTTGCACTTTTTCAAATTTCAAATGCATGCAATTTCCTTTTATACTGGATTCTGTACAGGTTGGGGCTGGTGCTGGTGCTCTACACTGGCAGACCACAGGCCAAAGACAAGGTAGATCCTGGACAGAGCCCTCAAAGAAATGCACAAGACAGACAACTATGTAAACCATAGTAAAACACACTGACACCTACGAATAATTTAGAGTGACCCATTAAGCTAACATGTATGTTCTGACAACAGTGTCACTGTGCATCCTTACAAATACATCAACATCCATTTTTTTCCATCCAGCAACTGTTCTCCGCTTGTCTGAGATTGGGTTGCGGTGGTAGCAGTTCCAACAGAAAAAGAATCAAGAACAAAATCCATTCATCCATCTCCTAGCAACATTCTCCAGCTCATTCTGGGGAATCCCAAGGTGTTCCAAGGACAGATGGGGTATTTAGTCCATCCAGCGAGTTCCTGGTCTCATCTGACTCCTTAATGTAAGGAAGAGCTCCCATGATGACTGAGATCCTTGTGGTGGAGGACATTTTGTAATCTGGGCTTGTGGCCGCTAGTAGGGTCTCCAATGGCAAATTTGCCTCAGGTCAAGAATCAGACTAAGAGCATTTAAAGGATGTTGATGAAACAATATAACAGAAAAAGTTTACATTTGCATGGGCCTGGCAAAAGATGGCCCCTTCTTGGATCCTGGTGTTGGGGCCTTGGGAAGTTGGAGTCACTTACAATATGACCCGATGGCAAACGAGAGAGGGGACATGGGCAGGCAAATTCACAGTGTCACAGTCTCTATGGATAACCATTTTCTATACCCATCAAATCCTTGTAGTGATCTGTGTGAGATACACCCTGGTGTACACCCAGAGGTTTATGGTCCATCGCAGGGAAGCATACAGATACGTCAGAAAAAACAAACATGCATGCACCCACTCAAACCCACAGCCAATTTAGAGTGGCCACTTAACCAAAGATGCATGTTATTAGATGTGGAGAACATGCAAACCCTGCACAGAAAGACTCTTGAAAGGACTAGAACCCACAACTTTCTTGCTGTGAAGTAGCATGAATGACTACTGTGCCACAGTGCAGCCTTACTTCTAACCATGTAATAATATTTCCTAAAACTAAGCACTCTTGAGCCTAATTGTCAATACTAAACTGTGTGGCTGTCTTGCTTCGCGTTATAACCTGGAGCTAGTGAGCACAAAAGGGTCCAGACGTAACCTTCATCAACCACGTTTACAGCAACTTGTTGGCAAGTGTACATCTTTACTCACCACATATCCCATGGTGCACTGGGGTGAGGTCACTACGTGTTATACAGGACCAATCCGACTTTCACACTGAATTATAGAAATGACCTGCGTTCAGGTTTAAGGTGTTAAACGTATTGCAGAATGTTACAGTAGCCTAAAACTAACCTAGTAGTAGCTGATAAACAAAGGGAACGATAATGGAAATGAAAGAAATATCAAACTGAATGAAGACAGGAAGGAAATTAACATTTGTTGTGTACTTGTTGCATACTGTTGCATACATGTTACATTAACTGTATGTTGGATTACAGTTGAGTCTTCTCTATTTCCCTTACAAGGAATGGGTACTTGTTCATCAGAAGAGCCTCTATAGGGCCACTGGATTTTGATGTGTGCCAAATTGGAAATGCAAAGATGGTTGTTCATAAAGGTGCATCCATCAAAGTTTTGATTGATATGTCTCCAAAAATCCCAAACTGGGGTCTTTCTTCATGGAGTTTGCATGTTTTTCCCATGCATACCTGGGTTCTCTTTAAGTACTCTGGCCTTCTCCCACAGTGGAAAAACATAGCTGTTAGGTTATTGGTTGCTCTAAATTCCCCCTAGGGATGAGTGTATGCATGCATGGTTGTGTGTCTCTGTGCTTTGTGGTTATGGACTGGAGACCTATCCATTGTGTAGCCTGCCTCTCACTCAATGTGGGTATAGAGGATGGATGGATGAATCAAAGCTGCTTTTTGGTATTTTCTTTCTGGACTTTCTATATGAGTTCGATTTCTGTGTACCTTTCAAATTTTTTACCTTAAACTTGTACCGATTTTCAACCTTGCAGTTTTTCTTGGTCTAAACATGAAAAAAATAGGTCTAAACCAGAGTTATGTAAACACTTAACATTGACTGGCATCTAAATGAGGTCTACATGTAGCTGCAATGTGGAAGGCCAGTAAATTGCTCAGTGAGATGTATGTATCAGCAAACGCATGTTATATGGGTTGGCAGTTTCTGGTGGATTCGGTTAAACAACATTGAAGACAGTCTTTTTCTACCAGATTGTGCATCTAAAGGAATGCATGAGGTGTGTGAGCTTGCATCTAAAAACAATGACCAGAAAACTGGATGCAAGCAGTAGTTTGATGTCAATTTTGGAACCTGCTGCCTTGCAAAGGATGGACAACACCGACCATAATAATAATAATATTGAATAAAGAAGAGCTGCATGGTGCCGCAGTTGGTAGCACTGTTGCCTTGCAGCCAGAAGGTCCTGGGTTCTACTCCCGGCCAGGGGACTTTCTGCATTGATTGAGATTGAATGTTCTACCGTGCATGCATGGGTTCTCTCTGGGTTTTCCAGCTTCCTCTCACAGTCCAAAAACATGAGTGTTAGGTTAATTGGTCTTTCTACACCACCCTTAGGTGTAAATGGGTGTGTGCATGGTTGTTTGTACTAAATGTTGCTCTGCGATGGACTGGCGACCTGTCCAGGGTGTACCCCGCTTCTCGTCCCAAGTCTGCTGGAGATGGGAACCAGCTCCCCTGCAACCCAGTATGGAAAAACCTGGTATAGAAAATGGATGGATGTATGGTTGAATAAAGATGTTGCTGCCCATACTTACTCCATATCTTATAAAAATAAACCATAATTTTCATTAGCTTCAAATAATAATGTTCACCAAACACATATGTTAAGTTGCCCCAATGACAAACCCATACCAAAATATGCACCGTTATAAAGGATCAGTTTGACTCTAGTAAAACCTTGACATTGTTGCTGTATTACTGCAACCTTGACTGTGTACCTGGGTACGCAAGCCATGTAATTTGCCCCTTTCCGTTGCTCTAGTACATGTTTTTGCATGGGGGCTGCGTCGGGAATCCCCAGATCCCCGATAAAGAGCGAGCTCTTCTCACCTCCAACAGCGTTGCCAGGTGTTTGCTTTAAAAAACACATTTTCTCTCACCAATGATGCATTATGTTACTCTATAAATTGCCTGCATGCTGCTGTGATTGCTGTTTTTGTACTCTAAAATAATGTTGTTTTTCTATATATATTCTGGCCTTCCCGCTGGTAAATAGTGTGCAATAAATAACCTCTGTTATTACATTCTGTCTGTACACTGTTAGCTGGGAAATTTAGAACGCCAAATTAAACTGAGACAAGAAAAAGGAGCCAGAAACAACTCAAATTTTGATCATTTTTAAGCTCTATTTAATTAGTCAGAAATGTCATTTGAGAGATCAATGTCTCATGTTGTTGAAGATGATAAAGCACCGCTCTATTTGTTAGTAGGGGCCCCTGAAGGTCCCAGACAATCTGAGGTCCACACACGCTTTCTCCTGCACTCTGACATTTTCTCAGCAGTATGAGGTTACACTAGAATAAAGAGACATCTACAGCATTAAGGCTTCCTTTTAAAGACCCCCCATCCACAGTCTTATTTTTGGGGACATCATGACAAACTGTCTAAAGTTTCTGGGAAACAAAGTGCTCTCCGAATAAGAACTGACAGGAGCTTGTATTTTTAGATGGCGCGCATGTATCAGAGGCTACTTCTGGCACCAACTTCTTTTTGGTTGGATGACCTATGACCCATAAAGGTGTCATTGAATTTTAAAAAGGGGCAAAGGCAATTTTCTTGGCTTCTTTCAATGGCTGTAGGTTAGGAGGTTCACAGTCCACCCATAATTGATGCAAGGCTATGGAGGATGTAGAGTCCCAGGTAGTCCAGCATTTTTCAAATACAAACCACAGGAAAACACTGGCAGACAGAGAACAAAAAGTCCTACATCTACATACTTTCAATGGAATATTGGCTTCACAGAGTTTATTGTTTGAGATCAATGTGACACTGGTGTAGCCACCTGAGACCCAGTTTCAAGTTAGATCCTGCTGGCAATAAATAAGTTGAGCTTTGAATTGAAATATATCAGCAAGAGAAAGATCACAACTTGGAAAGTTGCAGGCAGACACTCTGTGGCATTCTTGATTACAGCGGGGGTCCCTCAGGAAGAAAAGGTTATAGGATCTCTGAAAAGACGGCCATTGTTCGTCATTTTTGGCAAAACGTCTCTCTAAAATTGAGAAGAACTAAAAGCAAGTCAGTGGACCAATGTGATAGCGGGCCTTGAAAACAGAGAGTACTGTTGCATGAGTGAAAAGCGCCTTATGTCAAAAATAATTGGCCTGCCCTGAAAAACCAGCTTGCAAGCTCTGATTTGATTCCCTCCTGTTTGGCTCAAGTTACTTCCTGTCTGCTTAAAGCATGTTTGACATGACAATGAAGCAACAAGATAGATGAGGGGACATTCAGGTCTTACCCACCAGAGAGATAAATGTGATTAATTACCTCTCATTTCCCCTTTCCTAAAGAACAACGTTCTAATTAAACTCTCTGTGTTTATATTTATATTTTGTTGGTCTAATTCCATGATTCCCCACAAAGCTTGTAATGAAAGTGGAAGAAAGTAACTAAAAACTATACAAATCTCACAGAAAAACCTATTCACCAACACTCACACCCATGGAGACACTTTTCACTAGTTACTGACAGGGTTTGGGAAATGTTGTAGTAGTTTTCATGCAAGCAAATAGTATTAATAGCTTTGTTCCCAGCAAGTTCCCATCAGTTTAAAGTGGCAATAAGGATAAACTTTGACAATCTCTGGAAGATATTAGAGAATTAAATATTGAGGGCAAGCTGGATGACCAACTGTTGAGCAGTCAGACAGCTGATCGAGGCCAGGGACAACCCTCCCCAAAGACACAATGAGGAAGCCCCCACAGTTCAGATGACCCTTACCCCAACACCCCTGACACTGCCAGAGAGCATGTAGAATGACTTCAGGTAAATCTCCCATGCAGTTTGGACATGTGTTGGTAAGTGAGAAACCCATTTGAAACATCTTGTCTCCTGTGTAGTACATTCTATGAAGGATTTTTTGTTGTGTCAGCTGAAGGCTGGCATTTTGAGTCGTTCTAAAATTGTTAATGCAAATCTTGGTCTAAGAGTTAATATCTGTACTGGTAGACAAATCAGCATCCCATTTACTGACAGGAAATTAGATTGTTAAATCTACCTCTAAAGGTTGTCAGTACGTTTTAGAGATTCACTTTGGGGGTTGAAGTTTAAAGAAGCTAGACGAAGTCAGTCAGTCAGTCATTTTCTATCGCTGATTCCATAGTGGGTCGCGGGGAAGCTGCTGCCTATCTCCAGCAGTCTACGGGCGTGAGGCGGGGTACACCCTGGACAGGTCGCCAGTCCATCACAGGTGTTAATTTGTTTAATCTTAAATTTGAACTGGATAATAGATTTTAGTTGGTGATTATCAAAAATATTATTAGTATCAATGCCATATGATTTTTCTAAAACATTAAAGAGCATAAAATCTTCTCCATTAAATACGTGCTATAAATGATTTATTCCTTTACTGTTCCATGTTGAAACAGCAAGAGCAGTTTTATTTTGCAGGATGTCTGGGTTGTTCCAAATCGGTGTTTGTCTCCATGGTAGAATCGATTATCTATTTATCTTGAAATATTCCCATCAATTAACCTTATCAAAAGCCTTCTCTGCATCTAATGAAACAATTAAACTGCTTTTATGTTGGATGTTACATTAGTCTATTAGATTAATGAGTCTTCTCCATTTATTTATTGCATACCAATTTCTAATCTATTCACCTTAAGCCTTGTGGCCAACGTCTTGCAGAAAATTTAATTAGTGATACTGGATAGTAGCTAGATGGAAGTGTGGGGTCTTTACCCAGCTTGAAAAAAGATTTATGTTAGCACAATTCATGTTTGGAGAAAGCATCGAGTTTTCAGCTTACTGAATTTCTGTGACCACCCATTGGAAGGTGGGGGCCAGCAGTGGCCAGAACTCCTTGTTTGAATTCTGCTGGGAAGCCATCGGGTCCTGGAGCTTTGCCATTGGGCATACTTTTAAATACTTTATGGAGTTCACTTGCTGCTAAAGCCTTTTTCTGTTCCTCATCTAATTTTGGTAGATTGATCTCATTTAAAAATGTATATTTTGTCAGAGTTGGGAGGATCAATATTGATTGAGTACAAGTTCTTGTAAAACATTCTAAAAATTTTATTAATTTCTTTAGGATGATTATTTGGCATACTTACTGTCAGTTATTATTGAAATTGTTACTTTTTCTTGTTTATTGTTTTACAATTGACTAACAAGAGGTTTGCTACATTTATTGCTATGATCAAATTTCTCCAACCACAGTCTCTGTATTTGAAATTGTATTCTGGCCTCTATTATTTCATGAAGTTCTAATTTTAGTTTTCTGCTTCTACTTCCAAGTACTGCTTGATCTCCCACATCTAAAGGAAGATCTACATTACTGAAATCCTCTGGAATCAGAGAAATTACGTAAATATTCAAGTTTCTTACTTTGTGTTTGTGCTTTGCATCATCTGGGAGTGAAGACAGAGGGCGACAATGGGTCTCCTGACATGCAATACGATAAACTATTTAATAGACTAAAATAAATGTAGAAACTTGCAAACAAGTTGAATTTAAGCTTTGTAAATAACTGTATTATGAGGTACCACTGGGCAAGTTGTAGACTGTGTTTCTGCGCAGCCTAGCTTTATCAATCCATCCATTTTCTATATATGCCCATTTTCTGCAGGGGGTTGGTGCGTATACCCTGGAGGTCAGTGGATGATGGGCATGGTGCACTCTGGACAGTTCACCAAGTCACCAGTCCATCACAGGGTAACACAGAAAGCACATGTATGCATGCACACACCCACTTAAGGACAATTTAGAGGGGCCAATTAAGGTTATCATATATGTTGTCAGAGGATGGAAAGATGCCGGAGTACCCAGAGAGAACCCACACATGCAAATGGAGAACAACCCCACACAGAAAGGCCCGGCCCGGGTTCAAACAACTGTGCCACTATGGAGCTCACAGTAAATTAACTTAACTACAGATATTAACTAAGTATACAGATATTTTTAATAGTTCCAGCTTCAATAGCCCAAAGCTTGCTGTAGAGTCACGATTAGATTAGAGCGAATGAACCAATATGAGTGTTTTTAAAATCAGGGCTGTTGATGGCCAGTATTCCTTGTTGATTATTTTTATTTTATTTGATGTATACAATTTCACAATTGTTTATCTTTTCACCAGGGATTAGATTTTCCTTGGGCAGGAAACATTGACATATTAATGGCAGAAATTAGCATCTTTCTCCTGCTGGACTTTCAAATATCTGGTGGTGGACACCTTTCAGTTTACTGAAATCATAATTTAATCCTTCTCACACAAAACCTCAGATGGAGAGAGATCCCCCAGTTATGGATGAAAATGCTGGAGCTACTTGCTTCAAGACCCATTCCCAACTTATTGCTCACTAAGTTTCATCTGATTGTAAATTTGCATCAGAAAGTTGTCTTTTTGAACATCGTCTGGGGTGTCCTGGGGCATCATATTTTTTAAAATGTCAGCCATCAGATGACATTTTTAAAAATAGCAAATATCATCCTAATGTCATGGCTTCCCTCTTGTCAAGATGTTTCATGTTTCCTTTCATGCTGTGTCCTCCTTTGGTCATCTGTCCATAGTTGCTGGCTCCGTGCTGAGATGTCGGCAGTGGCCCTTATCCTGGATTTTCTTTTTCTTGTTGCTGCTGGCCTGGAAGCATGTCCAGCTGTCCCATCATTCTGTCAGCGCTGCTGTCTCCCTCAGCCTCAGATTAAAAATGGCAAAGGAGCCGCCAGGAAAAGTGGCTGGCCCTCGTCTCTCGAGACTTATGTCAAAAATGTTTCAGTCCTCAGGTAATTTGCTACAGTCTGGGATCCTTTCACTATTTACTTCAAAGAACTTTTGCAAAAAAAATGGGGAAGGAGCGAGAAATGAAAGGGAGGAAAAAATGATATTTAGCTGTGGGTAGTGAAAGATCTACATTCTTGAGTATTGACATGTGATCTCAGCGAGGAGTCCTCCTCCACCAGGGAAACTAACTGAGCCTGCAGAGGTCTTTAAATGTTACTGATAAAAAGCAGGGGGCACATGCGCTGGCTTCCAGAAAACAGCAAAGTTAAACAAATTGACTCAACTCCAAAAGAATGCACAGTCACTCCTACACAAATCGACAGCTTAGCAGATAGCGCACTAGACAGTTTAAGGCTTGATAAAACAAGACACTGTATAGTTGAATATATTTTTACCATTGCATTGTTCCTTTTGGACAAAAAAAGGTAAGATGATTGTGAAGCAAACCAATCCTGCTTCAAAAGTGTGTTAAAATGGCCTAAATCCAACTAAAATGAACTGAAACTTTTTTCTAGTTTAGTTTCCATATCCAAGAAGGGGTACAATAATGTTTATTTTAAATAATGTATATTTGATTTATTCAGCTATTAATAGTCAATAAAGTCAATAAAGCAAGTGAACAGTAAGGATATTTTGGTGTAGTTACTTAATGGTAATTGGATGGATTTACCAGACCCGGCAATGATCAGAGTCAGTCTTCCACAGCTGTAGCTGAGCTTCAGTTAATCTTTGTTTTTTATAAAATTATGCTGATTTGAAAAATTAATTGAATTCCATTTGTGGATATTTTAAATCAAAGCTAGTTTGCTGCGGTGGTGGCGCAGAGATCAAACGTGTGACCTATATTCAAAGTCATTGGAGCAGCCTGTTTTGGGTTCGACTCCCAGCCAAGGTAGCCTTTCCTGCATGTCTTCTCCCAAAGGCCACTAGTGCTGCAAAAACTAGTCATTAGAGTTCTTTCTTCAAATAAATGTAAGTTGCTACAGTCTGGGATGCAAACATTACATGATTACAACAGTAGTATTATAACATATACCTGTGAGAATACTAAAATGATATTTGGTGGAGACATTTTATGTGAGTTAAATATTTTGTAAAACAATTTGCTGGAAAGTAACATAAAATGAACAAAATCTGGCGTCTGTTTGTATATTTCAGTGACTGGAGCCAGCATTTTCTCTCCCTCTGAAATTTTTTCATTACACTCTAACCTCCTCACCCCGTTATATGTTGATGACCTAGTCAGGATGTAGCCTGCACGCCCTGCAGCCCCTGCAGGCATAAAGCGGAGTAGAAAATGGACTGAGGACATCTTTTCTGGTGAATTCAGCTCATTTGGAAAATAATGGCAATAATAAACAATATTAGTAAAATGTAAGGATTTAAAGTCATTTCCACAAGTTGCCTAATAGTTGCCCATGCCTGCTGCATTACTTATATTATATACTTATATATATTTATATTATTTATTTAAATCTGAAGAATGAAATCAGATCTGGGGAGGATGTCTCTCCCAACTTAGCCTCATTCCAACTGCAAGTCTTAAAAACGTGAAGGAAGAAGGTTGCTGAGTTACCATGCTAATTACTATTAGCTACCATTGCCATTTTGGTTTTACAGTTGTATCATTAGTGACTGTTTTGTAATGTATAAACTGTCAGAAGTGCAAATTAAAACTTTATTTATTCAAGATTCACCATTTTATGTGTGCAGCAGCCATATTGGATTTTGAGGTTGGATTTCAAAAGAGACTTCTGACTTTTTAAGGTCCAAAGTCTGACTTCAAAGGAGATTTAGTTAATTTTTCTGGCTTGGAACTTGAACCTGACTTGAACCTGAAACTCTGTTTGTACTGAAAATGTAGCATATGTTCTAGCTGGAAGTGGGAAAATCATTGAAGATTTCTAATTGTTGTGCTCATCGATCAGGCTAACAGGTATTAGCAAATCAACCCGATAAAGTATTTCTCAGCAACTTTGGCTACGCTGCAGCCAAAGTTTCACTAAAATAGCTCGGACAGTAACTGAAGCGTAAATAAACAGTAGCCAATGTATCTGTAGCTATCACTTTCTTTTATGTACATAGCAGCCATCTTGGATGAGAACTCTTCAACTTTGCAAGTCAGAATTCTGGCTTCAGGTTGTGTTCCAGTTCAATGCTGCTTAAGTTCCAGCTGGAAATTTAAAAAATATTAGGGTTTCACATATTGTTGTGTTTGGTGACCATGCTTGTTACTAGCAAAACAAGCTGGTAATGTATTTCACAGCATTGTGTCAATTGAAACGCTGTAGTAACATAGTACCAGCGAGCACACATGCTGTTTACTGCAAATACTGTCAAGGTCTGCAAGTGTATACATGTGAGGACGTAGCTGACACCAGCATTGTCTACGCATTTAGATTTGTGAAATGCACCAACATGCAGGAATTCAAAGACTCTCAGTAGGCCATGACGTGACATCCCATGACATCTTCCCAGCCCAACACCTTTAAACCAGGAATGCATGCAAGCAAGCGAAGAAAAAAGAAGCAGTGATTAAAGAGGGTAACAGGATCGGCTCTATTCAGCTTGTTCTGAGAAAATGCCAGGGAATTTTCAGCCACTGTCAGGTCACTCCAAGTCATGATTTCTTTCCCTATTAATTATGTGCCATGCCGCAGAAAACTTCCTCTTCGGTGAACGACCTTCTCTGCTTTCTTGAGTCGGTGCAGACTGATCAAAACACACAGCAGAGAGTCAGTGTGGAGAACCAAGCTCCCTGTGACGTGCCAGCCCTCTTATTTCTCTGACAAAGAACAATGGCCACCTCATAACTAATGGCACTCGCACAGAGAAAGTTCTTCCAGTGAAAAGGGGAGCAAAGGGGGCAGCAAAAAAGTAACAATTATCCAAAGACATGTTGTATCATGTGGTAAGTTCTGTTTTCTCAAGCCAAATCTTTTGATGCCTCCCTGCTGAAAATATTTAGAGCTCGTAATAGAGATTTAATCTTGAGATATGGACTGAGCTGAGCAACGAGAGACAAAAAGAGCGAGGAATGATGAACAGGCATGTTGGACTCATCACTGATGGAGAAGCTCAGTGATATCCCCTGTTTTGACCCCATCACAGCCCCCCTTCATTACTCTCCTCATCAAGGAGGGATCAAGAGTCCGAACACTGCTGCTGAGTGCATTGATGTGTCAGTGCTGCCCTCTGTTGACCATAGATAAAGATGCATGTTTCCAGATCAACTTTGCCAGTTTTCCAATAATTTCGAGAATGAAGGCCAATGCAATTAATATTTAACAATAAATTTCAAATACAGTCTAATAATATAACATATTGACTCTGCAACAATCCTTTCTTCGGGCGCTATCAGAAAAACAGCTGAAAGAGGACTTTTCACTCTTCTTATGGATTAGTCAGAATAATCAGTTTTGCTTTGGGTTGAAAACTACATTTTCTTCATGTCAAAGATGAATGATAGTTGTTAAGCTCCTGTCACAGGGAATATATCCTCAACTATGTTAGTATTTCTTTTTCTTTATTTTATTGTTCTTCTTAACATCTCTTCACCAAAGATTTGACAGTATGTGTTCCTTGTTTTTGCCATGGTCCAATTAGATACTTTATTGATCCTTGCAGATTTTCTTCTGCTTTATGGAGCCCAAAGTGTGACAGATGTTACCATTGATCTGTATAAAATGGAACTTGTCTAAAGTTAGCTGGTTATCAGAAACTTTTAAGATTTTATTATGCTACAACCACAAAGTTTAATGTGATTTTATGTGCTCGACCAACACGAAGTCAGAAGAAGTCTGGTTTGCAGTTTGCTACAAACCCAGTATGGAGCACTGCAAACATGTAGGAGGTGCACTGGTCTGATAAAACCAAAGTTTAACATATTGACCAAAATACAGCACAATGGCAATGTAATGATTACTCTAATGGAGGCAGCGGTGTTTGGTGGGTGTCTTTCCCAAGCACACTTTAGAAAAGCTCCATAGACTACAGGTGGAACCCCCGGTCTTATGAAAGAAAATAAAGTAGAATAGAGTAATGGCTATAAATATAACGACCTGTAAGATTGTCTGTATGGCAACATTAATATGACCACAAACATTATGAAAGTAGAGTTATAAAACTGTAGTGCAGAAGCTCCTGGATTCAGATATCAGAGCAGGCCCTTTCTGAATGGAGTCTACATGTTTTTCGAGCACTCCCACAAACATGCATGCTAAGTTATTAGCCCACACCCCACACCCCTAACTGCTATTGACTGGTAGAGACAGGAATGAAAGTCAGCTGGAGCCTTCTGCATGGAAATTCAATACATGTTTCATGTGCATGGGATTTCATGCCTGCATATAGTGTGTTTGTTGACTCTTCAACTGAGTTGCCACCTCAGGGTTCCTACACCATGCAGCCTACATATAAAACATGTTTATGTTCAAATAAATAAATGTAAAAACAGAGGCTTTATTAGCTTTAGATACGTAAAGTATTTATTTACAAGGATAATAGATAGCAGTTTTATTCATCTATACACTGTACAGTCATGGAAGTCCTTTGCACGGATGCAGTGAACTCCCTCTAGGAGGCTCTGCTGTCGCTGTGTCAGGTGTCCAGCCTCTCATCCCATCCAGGGCCTCCAGATGGTTGACAGAGAGTCTGCTGGTGAATCCTCCCTGTGTGGGAGGTGCAGCGGGGGTATTAATGACGTTAGCGGGGGGACGTGGAGACCAAGAGGGCTGGTGTGAGGAAGTGTGGGTGAGATACTAAGGAAGGAGGTGTTAGAGGACGGAGGTGATAGGCTGGGGGGGAAGGTGAAGGGACAGGCAAAGGACGGGAAAGAAGGAGAAGCGGTAAATGTGCACAAAGAGGGGGAGTACCAGGGGGAGGGAGGTGGAGAGAGATAGTCTTCACATGGTGTGGAGCAGTAGAGAGGCTGGAAGGAGGGATGGGAAGGGAAAAGCAGCCAGGGAGATTCTCCTCTGCTGTCGGATGTGCAAGCTGCCTCCACAGATGCTGCATCAGGTTCCATCGTGTTGCTGTGGGTGGAGTTTTGTTTTGGCTCCCAGCTCCCCAAGTGATGGCTGAGTCCCTCGGTGAGGCTTGTTCTCTGTGTTTGTGTGATCCTGTGCATGTAGCTGTTCAGCTGGGCCATACACTGCTGGAAACCTGCACTCTCGCTGCTGAGGAGAGGAGCACCTCTGGACTCTGTGGCTCCAAGTTTCCCCAAAGCTGCAGGAGTCCTGAAGTCTGCACAGGGGAAAGACATGTGGTAGCAACATATATTTAAAAGCTTTTGCTTTGAAAATGAACTGTGAGGAGGTCATAAACAGTTTCTTTCATGACTGACCATTATTCAAGTCCTTCCTTTCAGTCCACTTCTTAAGATACTCCACAGCCAAGTCCAGAATTTCTGCTTTCTCTATTTTAGGATTCTGAAGTCGCTGGTGTCCGTAACAGATAAAACAAAACAGGAAGAAACACAAGTCATCATTGACCTTAAGACTTTTGCACAATACTGTAAGAGCTGAGATGTGACAGCTTTGACTTGACTCACGGGATCAGACGTGGAACGCAACAGCAAATTTCTTAGCTCAGCAAGACTTTGATTTATTCGATCTCTTCTCTTCTTCTCCACTACTGGCTTCAAAATCTAAAAACAGGTAGATTGAAGTTTTTGGGGCTTTACAAACAGTCACCTGCAGTTAACAAAATACCAGCGGCTCCTATAAGCCGCTGAGTGTATCGCAAATGTTATTGAGACAATAATTTTGGATCCAAAACTCTTTTTCCTAGAAGGTCAGGAAGGTCAGATGGTCCTTTGAACAAACCTGCAAGAGGACTTCAAGATGGCAACCCAAGAGCTGGTTTATAAGTGATAAAGCATCACAAGGATCAAATAATGCTAATAAAATGAATCAAACATATACAAAGGAAGGTTAATGGAAACAGAAATGTTCACTAATAATTAAAAGAAAACTGTTTCCTACCCTTTTTCTACTCTTCCCATCTTCAGGAGTTCGGCTTTGTGGTTTCCTGGTCATGTTGTCCAAAGGTCTCTGCTGAAGTTAAAAAAACCCTGATGACGGTGAATGCTTATAAGTAGACCATGAAGCCTGGTTCTGATTGGCCAGCAGGTGTGAGTGAGGTCACTTAGGGGGGGAGGTTTATGGTGGGCCTGCATTCAGGATCTTGCAAATCCCTTGTACTTTTCCACAGGTGCTACATTACAACTGCAACGTTCAGCGTTATTTTGGAAGATTTTCTGTGACCAACAGTGAGAGATTAATTGTGAAGTAAAAGGAAAATTATACAAGATTTTCAACATGTTTTACAAATAAAAATAAAAAGGGTATTAAGCTCCCCCAAGTCAATCCTTTGTAGAACCACTTTTTATTTTATTTAAATATATTTTGGGATATACCGCTACCAGTTTTGAGCAGTTGTCCTGTCTGTGTTGAGGAAAGGCATCTCCACATTAAAAGGCTGCCACCACCATGTGTCACCACGGTGTGTTTAAGGTGACGTGTAATGTTCATTTTCTGCCACTCATAATGTGTTGCGCATTTCAGCCCAAAAGTTTATTTATGGTCTCAGCTGACCAGAGCACCTGCTTCCACATCTTTGCTGGTCCCCTACATGATTTGTGGCAAACTGCTTTCTCATGCCTTTCTTTTAACACTGTCTTTCTTTTCGCCATTCTTTCAAAAGGCTTGAAATTTGGAGCACACAACTAATAGTTGTCCTGTTTGCAGACTCTTCCATCTGAGCTTTGGATCTCTGCAGCTCCTCCAGAGTTTCCATGGGCCTCTTGGCTTCTCAGATTAACACTCTCCTTGTCAGTTGTGTCAATTTGGGGGCACATCCATGTCTTGGTGGGTTTGCTCTTGTGCCATATTCTTTTAAATGACTGAACAGAGCTCTGGGACATGTTCAAAGCTTAAAATATTGTTTTAGAACCTAATTCTACTTCTCCACAACTTTCTCCCTGACCTCTGTTCCTTGGTCTTCATAATGCTGTTTGTTCAGTAATGTTGTCTAACAAACATCTGAGGCCTTCGCGGAAAAGACGGATTTTTTTTACTATGAATCAGACACAGGTGGACTCTGTTTACTCATTCGGTTTCTTCTGAAGAAAATAGCACTTATTTTTATTTAGGGGCATTCAGAATTAAGGCAGTTGTATTCAAATGCATGCCACTGTTTTCATATGATTATTTGTAAGCAAAAAGTTAACACTGTGTATCATTTTCCTTCCACTTCACAGTTATGCAGTACTTTGTGTGTTCTGTTACATAAAATCTCAGTATAATACATAGAGGTTTGTGGTTGTAAACGTGATAAGATGTTAAAATGGTCCAGGGGGATGAACACTTTTCAGGGCATGCTCTTTAGACATGCACAGACTTTTACTTTACTTATTTTTTAATGTAGATGACGTTTGCTCACTGATGACAATTTCCATATTCCTTCTGGTTTATTTTAGCACTTCCGTATGGATGGAGTGAAGAAGTGAGACCATGGGAACCCGTCTTTCCACTCGTGGGAACAGAAATAAAGTGAGAAAATGAGCAGCTATGGGGACTTTTTATGACTTGTGAGACAGCAATGATTTGCTCTCATTAAATAAAAAATAAAAATGGAAAAATTTGGAAATGTAAAGTACCTGAATCACTGGCTCAGTGGATATATGCTGAATAAATAAAGAAACTTGATTTCGAGAATGTTTAAAAGTAAACGCCTGACCTCATAAAACGGCCACATGGAGCAAAAGGTAGGAGTGAAACGTGCCAGTCCGCCGTGTGAGGAGGATTGTTACACCTGGGTGTTAAGTGTGCGCTGCTCTCCGTCAGGATTGTTTCCCACAATGTCTCCCAGAATCGACCAGTTGTCCAGTTCTCGGTTGGCTCCCTCTCTTTCCTTTTTAAACTTCGTCATTGTGTTGGTGACATACACGAACAGTCCCGATATTAGAAGTAGACGCTTCATTTCTCCGCTAACAAAGAACACCTTTTAAACCAATTAAGTGTCCACGCGCTGGTGCGCGAGCGCACTTTGAGGTTTATTTATAGGGCGCGTGTCTCCAAGCATTTAGGCTCGCGCCAGCATCTACTCCCCGCTTTAACAGTGGGTAATGCTGAGACATTAGATGTTACCTGAATGATTTCATATCTGTATTTAGTATATGCGAGTTAGGGGTTAGAGGTCTCCAACCTCTCTGCCATGAGAACCAGCGGTGATCTCTGGACCTCCACTAATCTCTCTGCTCTTTGATTTCAAACGGAAGGATCGTTGCCTGAAAAGCCACTTAATCTCTGCAGGGGGCCCTGATCCGATCATCCCAGTGTAATCCCCTCACTTTAGCCTATTATAGGGATCCTGGAGCATCAATCAAGTGCGCAGAAATTACAGGCCTACATTTTATTTTATTTTATTTTATTTTATTTTATTTTATTTTATTTTATTTTATTTTATTTTATTTTAGTGCGAATTTTCAGTAAAGGTTTTTTAGATTTTGGTCAGATAGGGGCCAAATATTAAACACAATTCAACGAATTAACCATAACTGAAGGGAAAAATGCAACAACCCGGTTACATGTGTGTGCTCACCCTTTAGTTTTACATAGTTAAAAGTCATTCATTTTTATTCAATTTCAGCTACATAGCCATCTTTCCACCTTTTATCTAATTATTGATGCGCGATTATATATGTGTATTAAATACTGTCAGGTTTTTTAAATCCTTCTGCTGACCGATAGTCAAAAATGTCCAATAAGGTTATTTTTGATCCCTTGTAACCTATGCTATAAATCTGATTCACTACAACTGATGGTCAACCGTGGTCAAGAAGACTGAATGCTGAACATTTATTTTAAGAGTGTGCACACTTAAAAATGCAACCAGATTTTTGCACCTTAACAAGAACTGCTAGTTCTTCAGATGGGTTTTTACAGAATAAATATCACATTATGTGTGGATACGTTTTTTAATAATTTAAACCTGACAGTTTAAGGGAGATGTGGATAGCCTGGTTATGTCTGAAACATATTAAAATGTGTCTGATCATATCAAAACAAAAACAGAAGAAATCTGAAAGGAGGCAAATATTTTTCACAACACTGTATAAGTAGCTACAAGCAGCCAGACCTCCCTGCAGTTTTTAAACATGGTCTTGCTCGTTGGTGCTTTATCCTTTCTGAAGGTCTTTCATATCTTTTCTTTGGACTTTTGGGGCTTCAGCTGGTTTCTGTCCACTCCTTGTAAATAACGTGGTAGCATATAGAGTAGGGTGAGCTTAAACATGTGAAAAGTGAACAAGAGAGGGGATAAAAGAAGAAGTGTCAGGTTTTTAAAAAACAACATGAACAATAAAAGTCATAAAATAAATATATTGTGAAGACCCGTGAGGTGAGTGGCCTCAGCATAACAGGTTTTCAGCTAACAGCTCTTGTTGGTTAAAAAATGCTATATTTTATGTCTAAAACTTTTAACGTCAAATTGGGATTTTGAGCTAGAGTGTGACCGAGCCTAAAACTCTCCTTATTAAAAGGGCATGTTCTTTATTACAGATTAGTATAGAAGAAAAAAAAATATGAAAGCAGCCGTGCCGACATGTAACATGATTTCTCAAGTCGTCTAAATGCTTTGGAAAAAAAAATTTTCTATTTGGTTAAAGGAATTTGCCATTCATTTTGCAGAAATATGGCAATTTTCTAAATATAAAATGGCGTTTTGTAAAAATGTGTTCGCTTTTCAATCAAATATAAATCAGATATAATTCATTCTTAATTGTTAATATTGTATTTTATTTGTATTAAATTTGTCTACGCGTCCCAAAGGAAAATAAATGTAATTAGATTTTTAGGAAAAGTAAGTTTTTTTCGGCTATTAACTTATAAATCTGATTGCTCTATGAATTTAACTGACTTCAAAAGCAAATAAAATTGGTTAATAAATCGGATTTTTTGTGCGTACAATAGGCCTTAAATCCTCCCTGCACGCCGTTGACTGTCGCAGGAGAGGCGCATCAAGCGGAGGCGTGGCTAGAGGCAGGAATATCAATAGGGCATCAATAAAAGCAAAGTTACGCGTTTCATCCTGCTTCCACATTTATTCAGGAAGGAGCGCTGAGCAAACAAGAAGCATGAAGGCTTTATCGTCACCTGGGTCTCTGGAACACAAAACCAGGAGGAAGGTAGGCAGCGCAGTGCTGGAGAACAGACGGTTTTAAACTGTTCAGATGTTACCAAAACGTATTTTCCTTTCCACCCTGAAGGTGTCCAAACCCCTGATGGAGAAACGCAGACGGGAGCGCATCAACAACAGCCTGGAAACTTTGCGGCTCCTGATGCTGGAAAACACGCAAAATGAGGTACGTCTTTGCGCCATAGTGGTGATTTTTACCCGCGTATATGAGCGTTAATGTCGGTAAGCCCGTGGGCTCTAGTTATTTCGTAGTTTTGGTCGTTTTGTACCAGACTGTTTCAGTCACGAAGCGAAGTCGTGTGTCGCGACACGTTTCGTGGCCCTTTGTCTGATTTAATCCACTTTTCTATAATCTGCACATTTCCCTCTGCAAGAAAAGATACAGTGACACACCTGAACCTAATAATTAGGTCACTAGCAGGACTTTTCTTAATCACCCTGAGGAGGCAATTGATGTGATTCAGGAACTGTCCAGGCTCATCTCAAAGCTGCAGGACACCCAGGACTCTCTGGTATTGGGTGTTTGAGACCCTTATGAAACCATACTTTTTTAAGTTAATAATATAGTACAGAAAGTTACCCTTAATCAAGAAATGCAGTATTCTTTGCTCACTTTATGTATAGATAAAGCATATACCATAAAATATTACATTTAGGTACAATGAGCGGAAGTCCATAGCACCAATGTACAAGAAATGATAATGTGATAAACACATTGTGATTTGCTTTCATGTTTTCTTCTTGTAGAAACTAAAGAATCCAAAGGTAGAGAAGGCCGAGATCCTGGAGAGTGTTGTTGAATTCTTGAAAAAGGAGAATGAGTTGGAGAAGGATCACCACACCATGAGGAAGATGGTTCCTGAGGAACTGAGACCCACCTGTACCTCCCATCACAGCTACCATGATGGCATGAGATCCTGTCTGCTCAGGGTCAGCCAGTTTATAGCCTCAAAGAGTCGGGAGTTGGAGGAGAACAACGCTCTCCAAGCCTCCCTGAAGCTTTCAGAGTCTCAGGCGCTGGTTTCCTCCTCAGTACCGCTCCACACCTCTCCAGTGGTTGCTCCTGCTGATGTCCAGGCTGTTCTGTCTCCTCAACATCTCCTCTTACAGCAGTCTGAAACCAGGCAGATGTTCTCCTTCTCCTCCTCCACAACACTCCCTGTACACTTTGCTGATCCTGTATGGAGACCCTGGCCTAAATAATGGACACATAATATATATATTTTTTTTGTATAGATGATTTTACACCATATTGGCTGCTATAAACCAACACATTGTGTAATGTGTATTTCTATTTGTACCGCATGGAAATTTTTGCACAGATAATGTTAATGTTTTAAAACTTAAGTTTCATGTATTTCCTGTTTTAATTTTCCCTACATGTACTCTTCATGCAAGATGTTTTTTATGTTTTTTTTTGCACCATGCTATTTTAATGCGTCCTCTTGTTGAGGACCATGCATTAAGTATCTTCCTTTGCTTTGTTTACCACAATGGGTGGTGGTGTGATCGTGCTTTGCTCTCACGTCACAGACATTGGGAGAGTGTTTTCATGATTGTCCTCAGTTCTCTGTTCAGCACAATTTCCTGGTCCTTCCCCAGTGGCCAGAGTGGCCTCTTCGCTCCTTGAGTGGCTTTGCCTTGAAAGTTCCTGCAGCTGCACTTGTGAGAAGAGGAGAACCATCTAGAGGAACATTAACACATACTCCATCCAGATTGGACAGCAGTTATGATGCCTATTGAAATGTTGATAGGAGAGCTGTTGTCTCTACATGGTGTTCAGTTGACTTTTTGACATGTAGAGTAGGAGAGGATTGTGGTCATTCGCACATGTTGAGAATCCAGACCGGTTCAGCGGAATCTAATCCACAGCTGGGTATAAACACTGCAATGTTTGAGATCATTTCTGTATAAGGCCTCATGCTTCTAGTCAAATAAAACATATTTTGGCATGCAAAGCTTGATGTATTATTTTCAATTTAGTTACATAAAAGGCTTTTTTAAAAAGTGTGGTGTGAGTTGGTGTTTATCATGTAAAGCTACCAGAAGTACAAAGGACAGAGTTGAGGAAGGAACAAAGAAGACAGGTCAGGAACATCTCACAGCACACCATTCAATCCATCATATGAAAATGGAAATATAGCTGTAACCATATCAAAAAATAACTTCACCATGGCAGCCAAGAGTTCTGTGGTAACTCTGGAAGAGCTGCAGAGATCCACAGCTCAAGCAGAAGAGTTTGTCAACAGGACAACTTTTAGTAATGCTTTTCACAAACCTGGCCTTTTATTAAAGACTACAGACTAACAAACTACCATTGTTGAAAAATATAAGAGTTTCTGTTTGAAGTTTGCCATAACAATATAGGGGACACAGCTAATATGTGGCAGAATGTGGTCTGGTAAAATAACACCAAACATGAGCTTTTTGATTTAAATACAAAATATGGTGTGTGGTGGGAAGCTAACGGTGCACCTCACCATCACATGCTGAGACGATTTATTTCCTCAGCAGAGAGAGGGAAGTTGGATGGAGCTAAATACAGGGCAGTCCTGGAAGAATAAACAGGAGAGGCTGTGAAAGTCTTGAGACAATGACCCTAAACATACAGCTACAATAGAATAGTTCAGATCAAAGCATACGAATGTCTTAGAATGGCCCACTCAAAGTCCAGACTTAAATTCAACTAAGGAATTTAAGGGGGGGGGGCTGAATACAGAGGCAGGCATTTTATTTATTCATTAAAAATATAAAGCACTATATAGTGTTTCACCTACTGCACAATTATGTGCTACTCTGGGTTGGTCTATGACATAAAATCTAACTAAAATAGTTTTCAAGGTGATAAAGTGAGATGAGGTTAAACAGGTATGAATACTTTTGCATGGCTCTGTATTTCGGTTGCCAGTGAGAGTGAAGATGTTTACCATCTAGGTCACAGCCTTTTGGCTGTATGCAAATTTGTCCCAATGCTGTGCATTTTAAAGAGGAAACCAACCTATTAGCTACAATCCTGTTCATTACAAATAAAAGGTGAAGTGGGAGATAAGGGCTTATTTGAATCTTCTTGTATTCATGTGACTTGTTTCTTGTGTGTGTTTAGATTTATTTTTTTTTACTTATAAACTGAATAGAGCCTTTTGTGTCCCTTTGGCATGTTTTCTGTACTACTGATTCTCATTCAAAATGCATTTATGTAATGCACAACTGTGGCACCTTGATTTCTATTTGAATTTATTCTTAAACCCCTTCAGAATTTCATGTTGTTTTCCACTGGGTGGAGATATTCTTCCATACTGTAAATTTACCTGGTATATAATAGAATGGAATAAAATCGACTTATTTTGGAGTATATTTTGGAAAAATCACGAACATTTCTTCTGTATGTTCATTAGAATATGTTAAAGCATCCATCATCTAAAATAGCTTTTTTTCTGTGTCCAAGAGACACCACTGGAAAACAGAAGGAAAGCCCCCACTGGTTAATTCAGTTTGTGTTAATCCCCTCCATATGAACCTACTGGCGCACATCTGAAACTACACAAGCAAGGAATTGTTGCGCGTCATGAAAAAATACCCGAATAACAGAAGTTCCCATTCACCAGGCTCTTTTAGCTGGTTTGGGAGGATGAATCTAACTAAAGTCTGCTAAAAAACAATCCGTATCCAAAATCCAGATCGCTGGATAGGGTGCAGGATCTGTGCGTCTGGTGGCGCGTTAAACCGGCCGAAGAAAAGCCCACACAGGACTAAAGTCAATCAGTTAAAGCTGGAATCAGATTAGCGTTTCATGAGAGCTGGATTCTGTATATATACAGATTAAACATGTCGGATAAAAACAAATAAACAGAGGATGCAGTTAATCTCTGGGGAGCAAATGTCCAAAGTGTTACATTTGTTCCCATCAAGAAGCAGCCAAGCAGTTGGTTCTAACAAGTGTTTGATTGCTCCCACATCAGACAGAAGGCAATAAAGGCACCTTTTGGCTACAACAAACCACCCGTTGCATTAGTTTCCCACACTCAGCTCCTCTATACAACAAGACCCAGAGAGCTGTCCACTCAGCGGCTTCAGTGTTTTAAAGGTTTTCTGGAAATGATCAAAAAGATAATAGCTTTGCTAAATACGGGACAAGTTCAGTAATGTATGCAGCGTCATTTCTGCAACAGCAAGAAAATCAAATTAAAAGCTAAGAACCCCAAAAACTACAGAACAGACTTTCTCCATATTGATGAAGACGTGTCAGCCAAATGGGAAACAAACAACAAAACAATGGACACGTGTCGGCCATCTTTACAGCCCCTCACTGTGCGCGTGCGCTACAAAAACAGCCGCACCTGAGGGTGATAAGTCACACGTGAGCCACACTTGACGGCTCGTGCAGGAAAGCGCGGCAGTGACGCAATGTGTGTGGCGTGAAAAAATAACCTTACAAGAGCTACTGAAACCTTTTGTGGTTGGGTTAAAACTATGAAGAAATTATCGTTTTTTCAGTCTGTTGTGTTTTCTTTATTACCTAGAAGACTTTTTAATTATGTTTCAGCCTCCAGTTGTGTTTAAACTTTAGTAAGAGGGCGCTTGATTTATGTGAAGTTTTTTTCTCTTCTCTCTGTGGCGGGGGCGGCTCCAGTGGCCCACCGGCATAACCCCATTACTAATACAAACATTCAATGGAAACAGAATGGACCATTCCTGCACCGTTAAGATTTTTACATAATTTCAAACTCTTTAATAACACACAAGGAAATGGAAAACAAATGTTTATTAGTAACATCAGAACAGTCACAGTAAGAACATCGTAAATTAATGACAAGATACAAGGAGAATTCGCTCAGCTCATGTAATAGGTGTACATTATATTATCCCTCTGCTGGGTGTTCACCATGCTTGGAAAGATGTCCCTGGATCATACTTTTCCAGCAATGAGGCCTTGAGCTTTCTGAAAGTCCTGCTGTAAACTGGTCAGGACCTCTCGCTGATGTTCAGATTTCTTTTCCAAGTCTTTCAGAAGTGTCTCGTATCTTTGACTGTAATGGGACAGGAAGAAATAGGGAATAAGGTGCATGGAGAAAATTAAGTTACAGCAGCAACACGCCTAACCTGGGTTGACATATATTCAGATTGCCTTTTAAAAGTAATCATACACTTTGGACTATAATAAAAATGTTGCATCTCAGCTTTCTTATACAGTTTGCCCAACAGGACCGACTTTGGACACCCCTGTGTTAGAAGCTGTAACAGAGGTCAGTGTCCTTCCAGCAGGACACCAACCCTAAACATACAGTGAGAGCTACAATGGAATGGTTTAGATCAAGTTATATTCACTTAGAATGGCTCAGTCAAAGTCCTGACCTAAATCCAAATGATAATCTATGGCAAGACTTCAGATGTATCCAATTTGATAACCTTTAAAGATACAAGACGTTATTGTATGAAAGCAGGAAGGACGGTCAAGTGTCAAACACGAAACAAGGTAAATCCGACTTATCTCCTTGCTCTATTTTACTTCTGTAAAAAAATATTTTGTCTGTCTCTTCAGTGTCAGACTAATCTCAACTTAATACTGAGTAAAACATGAGTTCTACTGGCCCGCTATGATAAGGAATTACAACATCAGACCCAGTGATTTAAACTGAGTAGAGCTTTACACATCAGAGGTGCAGCAGCTGCAAATGGGAATCCTACAGCCACACTGTTGGGAATAATTCCAATAAAAAAAATCATGTATATAGCTATGTATGTAGCTTCATTCATCTTCCCTGTTCCTGTTGGAGAAAAGCATTCCCAAAGCAGGATGCTGTCACATCTATGTTTTACCATGGGCATAGTGTATGTTTTTTCTCTGGCACACATAACATTTTGAAAGTAGACCAGCAAGTTCAGTTCTGATCTCATCTGACCAGAGTACGGTGGCTGACAGGTGCAAACGCACAGCAAACACATGAATGATGCAAACTCCAAAACACACAAACACAAAAAACCAATGCAACAGACAAACATTGCAAAAAATAAATTCTGCAGTCACGCAAATAGACAGAAGCAAAAGGAAAAATGCAGCAAATACAAAAACAGCAGCAAGTATAAAAAAAGCTGCAAACTCGCTTCACAAAACGAAGTGCACCAGACCACTAGAGGGAGTCGACCAACAAGTCATATGGGACCAGACCCTCAGTAGAGCTAATAACAGGATTGCCCAGATGAAAACTTGGAGGAAGGAAAGAAAAGGTACATTTTCCTTCATGTCTTTTTTTTTTTTTAAAGTGGTCATGATATTTTACAGTATTACAGAACAGCAGCATATTTACGTCGGTAAAATTAGTGGTCAACTCCAACCTAGTGGTCTGGTGCACTTCGTTTTGTGGAGCGAGTTTGCAGCTTTTCTTTTTTTAACTTGTTTTAGTATTTGCAGAATTGTTCCTTTGGCTTCTGTCTATTTTCTGTGATTGCAGCATTGTTCTGTTACATTGGGTTTTTCTTTTTTGTGTTTGGAGTTTGCATCAATCATGTATTTGCTAGGCGTTCAGCCGTTTGCTGTGCATTTGCACCTGTTGGCCATCGTACCAGAGCATTTACGTTCAAGTGCTTGCTGTGCCCTCTACATGGCTTGTGGCAAACAGCAAACAGGACTTCAAATGGCTTTATTTCAACAATGGCTTTGTTCATACCCATGTCCCATAAAGGCCCGATTTGTGGTGACTTGTTGTCCCAGTCTTGGTAGGTTTGCAGTTATGCCACACTATGGATTAAAGTGTGAGATGTTTAAAGCTTTGCCAGTTTTATATCCTAATTCTGCTTTAAACTATCCAGCAACCTTGACCTGCCTTCCTACGTCTCTACGATGTTGTTTGTTCATTAATGTCCTCTAACAATCCTCTGAGGCCCCGACAGAACAGCTGGATTTATCCTAAAATTAAATAATACACAGTTGGGAAATATGTACTGATTAGATGACTTTTAAAGGCAGTTGGTTGCCCAGACTTTATTTAGAGGCAAAAGAGTTAAAGGCACTGAATACAATGTACAACATCGTACATAGATCAGTTTTGCATCACTACTTTGTGATGGTGTTTTACATAAATTTCAAATAAAAAAGGGTTAAGTTTGTAGTTGCAATGTGGAAAACCAGGAATGTCACTACTTTTGCAAGACACTGCAGATCATCTCTATATGATGTAGGGACTGTAGGTAAAAACACACTGGAATAAACAGAGCTTTTCCTTACATTTCTCCATTAATGTACTCCAATCTCTTTGCTACTGTGGCTTTAGCCTCATCCAAATCTTGCTTCACCAACACAGGACCAATGAGCTTAAAAACCGTGTTTGAGCTGTCCAGTAGATCCAGCTCCTGGAACGAAAGAGGACACCATGTGTGTATTCATCTAAAGAACTCAATGGCGGTGTTTCATTTGCAGTAAAAAGATAAGCGGAGTTACCTCTTTAACAATGTTGTTCTCTGCCGCCTGTGTCTCCAGCTTCTGTCTGGCGGATACGCTCATACTAACATCTGAAACAGACAGCAGCAATAAGTCCATCTGGATTCAGACACAGGACTGCTACCACGATAAATAGATAAGTTAAAAGGACATTTTTACACACTGCTAACTGCCCTAATAAGGTATGTTAGCTTGGTACAGCATGGCAGCCTCATATTCATGCTGATATGCGCTCACCTTTCTGTATCTGTGTATACTTTTCCAATTCCGCTTTTAATTTCTTCTGAATTGATTCTGCCATGCTTGTTATTTTGCTTTTAGCGGCGCTGTAAGTATGAGAAATGTACCAAAGTGTCACTGTTCAACATAAGAGCTCTGTGCTAGCTGACAGGAAGAAGCGATGGACAGACCGGATGTTGTGGTGGGTTCAATGCATACTAAAGACTCGGAATTTCTGCTTTCGTGTTAGCATATTTCAAAAGACCAAAGTTTTTTTTTTAACAGCTCAAACAAGGTACATGCTATAAAACGTATATATAGACCATTTTGTGTACAACTAATTAGTCCCCAACAAATAAATACAATGAAATATGCAACACTATGCATACATTGAGGATTTTAATTATTGTTTGAACATCACTATTTTATTCGTTAACACTTTAAAAACTGGAGTGATTCCAAGAAACAGAATTTAGCCAGAAGAGTAAACTTATTTGTAAACTTAGTTTTTCTAGTTGTATTATCATTTTTTATTTTACATTTGACAAACAAGTTTTCTTATTTTTTCAAGTCTGTGTGTAAAGTTGTTATTTCCGAGGTAACTAAAATGCAGCATTAGTTGTGGCTGTCCATAGGCTTCAATTATTCTTGAAACGACTAAAGGTACCTAAACCCTTCTAAAAATGTGTTTCACAAAAAACTGTGATCGTTAGTGTAAAATGTGTAGGAAAAGATTTTTGTCTAATGAATTCAGTTATTAATTTTTGAACAATATGACGCAGTGGTTATTTACGACGCTGTTTATGTTTTACGACAGTGCCCACAGTTCTTCTGCGCCCCGCTTCGAGATGGCTTCGTCGTTTTGGAAAGGTGTTGTCGGTGTGGGGCTTTTTGCCCTGGCCCACGCAGCTTTCTCGGCGGCACAGCGTGAGTTTCACCGTAAAGAGCCGGTAGACCTGCCCGTGTCGGTTTGTTCTGGCCGGCCTGAGTCTGCTCTGGACCGGCCGACAGATCAGCAGCTCGGGCCTGCCTCTCAGGCAGCTTAGCTGCGCTCAGTCAACTCTGAGGCGGAAGGGCTTTAATATTCACCTTCGACAGTGATACATTTATTTCCACCGTGATCATCACGATGACGCGTTTCATTAACGCGCTGATTGAACATATTTAATGTGCTTTACGTTAGGTACTGATTAATTAAGCAGTTGTTTCCTGTTCTCATTAAAATCCAACTCTCCCTGTAGATCGATCATACATGCGGCTCACAGAGAAGGAGCATGAGACGCTACCAGTTGACGTGAGTAACTTCCGTTTTCTAAAGAAGCTTTCTACTGTGTTTCTTCATTAACAGTATAGACTGACAAGAAAACACAGCTGGGTACGTACGCGTGGATTTTCCCTGCAGGATTTGACCAGTTTTTAAAAACAGCCACTGAAGGGAAAAGGCTGTTAATCCTGCTTTGTGTGTAGTTGGGTCAATGACATCACAAGAGGCACAGGAATCAGCTGCAATAGAAAGCAGTGTGGGAGACAAGCAACTTTTGGAGATGTTAACATGGATTCTAAAGCATTTGTGGTGCATTGAGTTGTAAGGGGTTCAACCTTTGGGATCTGAGCCATAATTAATATGAAGAGCCCCAAACCATGATGGACACTGCTGTAGATGGCAGTGATTATAGTAATCATGCTCAGAGTTTTAACTGGTGTAGATCTCCCATTAACTGGTGTAGATCTCCCATTAATGCTGTGTTCTGCTTGTCTCACCTGAAATGGTTGCATGGTTTGCAAATACAGTGGCACTGCATGAAGTCTGATCTCAGTCCACTGCAGCTTACCCAAACAATTTCTCGTTTTCTGTCTGCTGAGCTTTGAGATTTCTCTCTTTCTTTTTCCCTCTGGAATTGACTGGAATGATGGTGATGGTTTACGCTGCACTACTGGTGGCTACTGCCTTGGGCCAACAGGTAGAACTGAATTAATTGTAAGGCTGCCAGCCTGGTGATCATTTTGGTGATGCAGCGGTTCTGCAGGAAACATTATTGAGACTTTTGAAATGATCTTCCTAGAATGCATCGACCACACCATGTGGTTTGTAGAACAACTTGGTTCAAAATGATCCCTTGAGGTCTTTGATAAGGAAATCTTGTCATTCCAGCCTGCCACGATCTCTTCACAAACCATTTCAGTGTTTTTTGTTGTTTCCAGAAATTCATGAAGCGTTCTCACATACAGCTCAAAAACATTATTGGACGTATAGAAAGGAACTCTGATTAGTTGCCTCATGTAATGTCATCTGAGGGTTGCCATGTTTGTTTTTAAAGGGAAGATTTCATCTTGATGAAATAACAATCTGCACTGCCTCCCTCCCGTTTCAGATTGTCCTGCAGACCTTATTATCATTTGTGATGACCTGTTATGGGATCGTCCACATTGCTGGAGAGTTCAAGGACATGGATGCTTCTTCAGAGCTGAAAAACAAGTAAGAGCAGCACATCAATCCCCTGATGTAGGAGCTGTTTGTGCCCTGCGTCACAGGGGAGCCACCACACTTCAGATGCATTCATAGACACAGCTCTGTGAAGCCTTTAACCCGAGACATGCACATAACTCCCATAACACAGTTGTTACTTCAGGGCCAACTGTTTATCGTACAGCCGGATGCAGGTTTACACCACGAAGTACCTGCTGCACCACTTTACCCACAGACATTTAAGTATTAATCAGGAAACCTGCTTTCTTGGTCAACATTTCTGTTGAGTCTACGTCGCTATGAAGATACATCAGATGAAATGCAGTTAATTCAAAGTTGTTTAAATGAACACAGATCACAAAAACCTAATTTGCACTTATTAGCCCTGTCACAATAATTGACCTGCTGGCATCATTTGAATAATCTTCTGGTTAGCCTAGAAGTGGTAAAGAGGACAGGGCGATTCTGACTGAAATACAAGAGCAGAATGGTTGTTTAAACATGGAGCAGTGCTTGAAATCATTCTCTGGTCAACTGTAGTTACGTCCTAGGAAACACATGCTGTCACCACCGCTTCGCATCTAAAGGCCTTCTATGTATGGATACTAGGGCTGCAACTAACCATTATTGTAATCGATTTAATCTGACGACTGTTTTTTCAATGAATCGATTATTAATCGGATAGCAAAAGGTGCTTAATAGGAGATTCTTTACAGAATGTGAACCAGCTGAAGCTAAAGCTTTGCCACTAGAGGAGTTCTGGATAGAGCATATTTACAGACAAAGAAGGAGCTTCATCTTAAATGCATAATGTTTATATTTTTGTACAGTTTTGGCTTATGTACTGGTCTGAGTGGGTTGTTCTCTCTGCAGATGGCATGTTTTAGAATCTGTGTACTCCAGTAAACGATTATACGATTACTAAATTAGTTGACGATTATTTCAACAATTGATTAATCCGATTTAATTGTTTCAGCCATAATGGAGATTTCTTTTAGTAGGTTTGCACACAAATCAACTCTTTATCAAATCCTTAAGAGCTTCAAGAAGAGTGGGTCAGTTACTATAAAGAGAGTTTCAGGGTAAGTGCTGGGACTGTTTCTTAAAAAGGAAATGGTGCATTCAGTCCTGTTAACATTTAACCCTCGGCCTCAAGCTGACCCGTGACTGCTTGTGGGTGGGACTACGTCTGTTTTTTGCTGCCCGGATACATTTCCAGACCACTGAGTTTGTCTTTTTATGACAGAAAATCTAGTTGCCTTCTTTCAGCAGTAATAAGTTGGGGAAGGGCAGCACCAGGTTATCCACAGTTTGTGTTGCGTTACAGTGTTTTGAATAAAAACCATGTTCTTTCCTCTTCAGAACCTTTGACACACTGAGGAATCACCCGTCGTTTTACCTCTTCAACCATCGAGGTCGAGTTTTATTCTACACACCGAACGAGGAGCCCTCCTCCATACGCAACCAGCAGGCTCTTCCCAACCCCATCAGGCTACGCAAGCTGGAGCATTCTCACTGAGCCGGGCCTCTGCTGCCTCTGACCTTCTCGCCGGCCCGGATAGGATTTGTTTTTGTTAGACTGGCTGAGGGGGGGGGTCTGAGAACTTAACTACTTCCACTTAAAGTTTTATTTATTAATAAACTAAAATGCTGTCTAAATTTTGCATCTCTGTCCATAAAGTGGTTACCACCATAATCAACACTGACTGTGCCAACCCTTCTGTTTTCCATGCAGTTTTGTTTTTATCTATGGTATAATACAGTAGCTTTAGAGTCTTAAAATACTCTGACGTTTTCCTATTTTAAACTAAATCAGAATAGTGCTGTCCTCGGTATATCTTTGTTTTTTTCTATGGCGGTTTGTTACTGTATAATTTTAGCCCCCCCACCGCTGTCCAAGCCAAGTTTTAGGTTTGTAGTCGTATCAAGATTTATAAACATAAGATCCCATTTTTCTCTTAACGATTTCCTGCAGGCACCATGTATCCTGTTTTCGGGGGAACTAGTTTGATTCAGCCACAGGAAATCAGCTCGATGTGAGAGCAGGAAACAGTCATTCTAATGATACTGTGAACATGGAGAAATGATTCATTTAGATGAGTTTTGTTTTCCAGTATTTTCCATTTTAAGATCCTGTTTTTAATTTAATAAAGTTCATACTGGTTTTACAAAGTGGATGTTTTTTTTTATTTCAGTCGCTGCTGATCTTTTATCCTGATGATGGAAATGAAAACTATTTCATGATCAAATAGATGAATAATTGTAATGGATGTGCTGTGATAATGTTGCAGGACCTCTCCGTGTAATGAAAATAATCTGTAGTTAGTGGTGTTGGACACTAGGTGGCAGTAAATGAAGCCTCCAGTTTATTTAATCGGGCAGGTGTGTTGCATTAAAGACTAGATCTGTTTGCATTCACATTTTGAGGTTAGAGCAAAACAAAAACAACTATGTTTTCAGGTTGATATAGGCAAGTGAATATGAAATAAAACTTAAGGCAATGATGCATTAATACAAATTCTTTGCACTGGGATTTGTTTAATTAAGCTTGGAAAGGTAAAACAAGCACTGGTTGGCGGTGGCCTGTTTAAACTTCTCTGGAGGATTGTGTAAGATCTGTTTTAGAGTATTAAAATCTCGCTGTAAAATGAAAACGGACACAAACCAGCAAATTCCACTCTAGATGGTTTATTTTAGTTTTTATTAAAAAAGGATTATCTTTAAACTTTGAGCCTCATATGTATTTAACAGTTTACAAAAAATGGCTTTCAAAATATTTCTTCAACTCTGACAAAAATTCACAAAAATAATCTATATTGCCTATGAACATTAAAAAGTGTACATTTGTTGTAAAAACAACCAGAAGAGCAAAGGAAGGAAGAGGGCTGACTTTGTGCAGAGAAGCTGTGGGGGAAGATAACCGGCTGTTTAACAGAGAACATCAGCTGAGCCTGGACACCAGGGGAAAAACTGCTGGGAAAACGGTTATGATCGGATCATCGGAGTGCTTCTGATGCTTGTGGTATGTGGTGCTAGATCAGGAAAGTTAACCATAACCGTATGCATTCACAGATTTAACCAAAGGTGTTTACTAGCAGATAATCAGAGGGTGACCCTTATTTGCAGAACCAGCGATCGTCTGTCTTGTGTTAGATCCAACACGTGTAAAAAGCCTTAAAAATAACACCACTTACAGCCGCAGTCTAATCTCACAACAGAGATTTGGGAAAAATCTAAACTTATATTGGGAAAAAAATTCCACTTTTTAGCAACTTCTAATCAGTAATCCATGGGTTTGTTTTTGCTTGGGGTATGAATATGACTAAACACAGTTTGTTTTAGCCACTGTTCAATAAGCTGGACAAGGAGCCATATTTATCTGGCCGCTGCCCGCTTGAACCAGATGTTAAGGGAAGTAAGAAAAATCTCCAAAGCTGTAGCAAAGAAAAGTGGCATCCTGGGATCACCAAGTCTATAGAACAACTATCAGATGCCATTTGCATGCCAGTTGGTTATTTGGGAGCAATGCCAAAAACCAAACTTTTCTCTCCTACCATAACATTGAGAGTTTTCTTAGCTTTAACGGGGGTGTAACTGGTAAGATTGGGCTCATTGCCACTCTTAAGTACAGTAATGCTGTGGGCCTGTTTCTCTTCCAAGAACCATGGGAGGTTTGTTAGACTGCACAGAACCCTGAAATTTGCAACACTTGCAGAATATTTTATGTTAAAATCTGGACTCTAGCATTGAAATATAAATGTGTCATCTTTGGGTCTTTCAGCAGGTTTTATTTCATTCTTCTACATTTTCTCTGGGTGAGATAATGCTACAGCCGTGAAAGAGGAATTTACTTTATGGCTTTTTACACATAAACGTGGAGCAGGTGTCCCAGAATATCCCAGAATACTGATGCAAATAGATGCTGGTGTGTTTAAACAATAAAACAGTTCAAAATTTACACAACCTGTTTAAAACTTGACAATATGTCCAAGTAGTAAGAGACGTGATCCAATTTGGATGCTTAAAAAAAACATGCAAATATATATAAAAACAAATATAGAATCTTTTTGACACTGACGGAGGTTGAGCAATATGTCAATATGAGCTGATAAATATCAAACAGATCCGCACCGCAGCAATGCAGAACATAGGCTACTTTGAATAAATGTGAAGAACACCAAAGGGCTAAAAATTTTGAGAGAACCTTACTTTTCTTTTCTCAGTTCCTTTCTTTAAAACCAGTAGAGCGTCTATGGATCTGGGGATGTATATTTATGTATATTCACCATTTTCCTCAGTTTATCTTTAGGTATCAAAGATGTTAGCAGACCATCGCAGAATAAACGTTGACATAAGAAAAGAAGGCAAAGAGTCACAACTTCAGGATGCATACTGATAAGTGCCTCTTTAAATAATAATAATGCCAATTTTGTTGCCAACTTTTGCCAGTGAACTATGTGTGCTTCCAAACTGTATCAGGCTTTAATTGGGCTGGTTATTACATGTTTCTGTTGAATTCCCAGACTCATTTTACCAACATGTACTCATTTTGTAACATATTATTTTTAGCTCATAGACTTTATTCATATTGCACAACCCCTCATGCCAACACATGTCAGTATCAACTAAAAATGGTCAGATATTAGGTAACAGGATCAGCGAAGATAAAAAAAGCAAGTAATAAATAAATAAATAAAATTTAAATCTGTTGCTGCAGACGTAATCTGGCTTAATCTGTTTCCACCTGTCTGCCACAACTTTGCATGAATGCATAACCCTTCTTCTTTACCCATCACAAAATGTATGTTTAGAAATGAAAATGCTTTTCAGACCAGCTGAAAAAAGGTCTGTTTGCAAAGAGTAACAGCCACTAGGTTCTGTACTGGGACACATTTAAGGATCTGCCCACTTTTTGTCTCCTGAACATGTCCTCACTGATAAATCTAGATGTTTAAGGCCTCTGTCATCCCAAGCAGCTCGGCTCTGAAGGACTCCCACCAAGTTAAACAAAAACACAAGGCCATCATTGCCTTTCTTCTTAGTGTCTCCGAATCCTCGGCTTGCCTTTTTTTGAGGCTGGTCACGCCAGAAGTCTTTTGGTGATGAAACCCAGGAGTGATCAAAACATGCTTCAGAAGACGGAAGCCTCTCCGGTTACTACCTGCCATGGTCATTAGGAAGCTGCGACCAAGGGACTTTGTCCTCCTCCAGTTCGGCAAGGGCGGTCTCCAGCTGCTGGATCAACACTCGCTTTTTGAACCTGTCAAATCAGCAAACTTCATTAGGAGGAGGCAGGACGTCAAACAGGAAACAGAGGTGTTTGAAAGTTCAGCTGAAAGGAGCAAATAAAAAAGACATCCTGTTTTGTTTGAATAATATCAGTCAGTGAATTTCCCCCTGGGGTCAGCATATAGTAGAAACATAATGACTCTATGAGGTAACATGAAACCAAGCCCTCCCTAGGTTCACATTCATACACAGTGCCTATGTTTTCAGTGAATTCTTGTTGAAAGCAGCTGCCAGCAAGTGTTTTACTGCAGGATCCTTTTCTTACAATGCCTTCCAAAAATATTCATACACCAAGAATATAAATGCATGATTTTGAAATAAAAGGAAAAGTCTCCATGATTATCCAAAGAAAAATGTTAAAAGTCTGGTGTGCATTTGAATTCATCCCCTGAACTCAACACATCTCACTCCGATTACAGCTGCAAGCTTTTTTGCTGTATGTTTCAAAAAGAGACTACACTTTTTGCTCATCCTTGCTCAAGCTCAGTAAGACTGGATGGAGAACAATTTCTACATTTTGCAACATGCTGTCCATCTTATGAATCTGCTTTGTACTTGTTTTGCTTTAGTGTGGCGATTCCTGCTGGAGGGTGATCCTTGACCCCAGTCTCAGGTCTTTAGAGCTTTAAAAAGATCAAGAATCACTCCCTATTTCTTACCTCACAGCTTCTTTGATTGCGTGTTGGATGAAGTACTTTCGAACATTTACTGGTCCTTTCACCTGCTGCAGTAGGCTGAGTATGGGTTTATAGTCTGAGAAAAACACACACAGATTAAAATAAGAACTGAGTCTGATGGTGAGACCAGTCCACTGGTTTCTACTCACTTTGTCCAGGTTTGCGGACCTCCTTGATGACTCTGCTCCGTAACTCTGCTTGGCAGCCATCCAGCGGGGTTATGTAAATGGTGCTGAGCACAGCGAGGTCATCTTCAGTGCTGTCCAGCTCGCTCTGTGGACTCAAACGGTTGTAGTTGTGTCTCTCCTCCATCAGCTGCTCTTCTAGATTATCTTCCACCAGTTCGTCTTCCACCATACTTGTTTCCTCTTCCTGAAATGATGCCACTATTCCAGCCTTATCGTCCAAGACCAACGGAGGTGGTTTCATCACCTCTGTATCCACCTCCGTGGGCCAGATCTCACCAGAGTCCAGCCCAAGGATACCATCACCGTTGCTCTCAGTGACCACTATGCTGTTTCCATCTGTTCCTGGAAAAACAATGGAAAAAAACAATCTTAAATACACAAAGATATGTTTTCCTCTGAACAACACATAAAAATCAGGCTTTACATGCTTCTTTATCCTACCTTTATGCTGTGGTGAGTGTTTGAGGAGATTCTGCTGGCCTTGAACCCCTGCCAAACTCTTTCCCATCACGATATGGTTGGTGTTCCCTGGTGGAGTCTGGGGCCGCCGCAGCAACGGGAACATACTCCGTCTTCGCTTCATGGTGCCACTCGAGTTGGAGTCACCAGAATGTCCCCTTTTCCTGTTCTGAGGGCCTGCTACAAACTCGTCTGCCTCATCAATCATCATGCCCTGGGAAACACAGTTGAGAAAACACAACATTGCAGAAAACAAAAACAAAAAACATATCCATATATAGCTGGGTAGATATAATAAGTGGAAAAGTATTCATATAAAAGGATTGTGAAGTAGTAGCACAGTAGAAAACGTGGTTTTCAAACATTTTTCAAAATAAAACCAGAAAACTGTGGCATGGATTTATATTATGCCCCCAAAATAACATCTAGGGCAAACAATCACCTTCAGATGCCACCTAATTAGTTAATAAAGTCCACCTGTGTGTGATTCAATCTCAGTATAAAAAAGCTGTTCTGTGCCGGCTTTAGGCGTCTGCAAGAAAACCACGTGAAACATGGTGGTGGCAGCATCATGCTGTGGAGATGCTTTTATTTGGCAGGGACAATGAGCGGGTCAGACTGACAAGATGATGGATGGAGGTAACTACAGCGCATTCCTGGAAATAAATCAACCTGTTAGGGGCTGCAACAGACTTGAGGATGGGGTGGAGGATCACCTTCCAGCAGGACAACGACTCTGAACATACAGCTAGGCTACAGTGGAACAGCTTTGGATCAAAGCATATACATGTTAGCGTGGCCAAGTCAAAGTCCACACCTAAATCCAACTGATAATCTGTGTCAAGACTTGGAACCTGATGTGCACAGATGCTCTTCATCCACTCTGACTGATTGAAAGATATTTTGCAAAAAGAAAAGGTTACAAATTTCAGTCTCTAGACGTGCAACGCTGGCAGAGACATACATACATCCTTCTACTTCCCAATTATGCACCACTTTGTGCTCGTGTGTCACATATATTTAGGTCTGTGGTTGTGATTTGAGAAAGTTCAAGGGGTATATGTGTATGCTACATGGGTTAACAGCACAGATTATTTGCCTGGGTTGGTAAATGTGTACCTTTTTATCCTGCTTGAAAGGATTCCCAAACGTGTGGAGCCGTTTAGGTTGATCAGGATCGATCTCTCTCAATGGAGACGGCATCATTTTCAGGTACTCCTGATAGTTTCCCATCTGAGCCACAGGAATGCTGTGCAGGAAGTCTAACAACAACAACAGGAATCTTTATTCATATCAATAAATTCACGTTCAAATTAGTTTTATTGGGAATGTGTGTGTGTGTTAGAGAAGTATTTTCCAAGGATGCATCTCAGGCGTCGAATCGGATTTTTGTGCGCTACAAACTCTTGCAGACACAACATACCTTCATCTTGACCTCGGATCAGTTTTAACGAGGTCCGCAGCAAATTGGTGCGCATTCTAGTGAGCTGATCCAGGAGGTTTCGCCTTGGGATGTCATAGGCGTTCCGGTAAGCTTGAGGTTTTACGTCCTGTGAGCACATTTTAGGAAAACACTCAGTTAACACTCTACTTGCAACTTTTTACCAAAGAACAGAACGTGTACTGTTCACAGCTGAGATGGTTTTACTGTCCCAAACCTACCTTATTGAGAAGAGCAATCTGGAAGCCTGCAAACTCTTTGAAGTTGATGTCGACCAGGCGGAGAGGGCCTTCCCCGGTGATTCCCTGCAGCAGCTGCTTGAAGTCCCGCCGGTGGGCCAGGGAGAGAGAGCTGGAGTGGTTCTTCACCTTTATGCCCGTTTCTTGAGGTGCTTTTTTGCCCACAGACACTATTAGACGGTCCGATTCAATTTTTGCCTTTAGGGAAACAAAAATGAAAAAGGAAACAAGAAAAATGCAGCAGTGATGAGTGGGAATGAGTATGAGTGTCCCTCTGTCCCTCGCTGAGAGCCAGGATATTGGTTGTATGTGGATAAAAACTGCATCTATAAGTATCATTTGCCTCAGAGCTTCCTGGCTGTTATAGACTCTGGAACAGTCAAAGCCTGGAGGAGGCTGATGTAAATGTAAGAAACATCGATGCTTCCACACTTGATCATTTTATCTCTACTTAAATACAAGGACCAAATCACGATACTCTCACTTCCATGTTTCGTGGATGGGATACCGTTCCTGCTAAGGAATCTTGTGGTTTCCTTTCTGGAGGTACGACTCATTTTAACTCAAAGCCTATGTTTAGTTTTTTTTTTCAACAGCTGTCTGCCTTGTCAGTGTGGTCTTTAAGAAACCGCTGACAGGTAGGAATGTTGTTTTGAGTAATGCAAGCAGCAGCTTTCTCCATGCAAACCAAACTTGAACAATGCTGTAGATATGAGCAAATTTAGGCATGCAGCAGCTTCCTGATCTGTGAAGGGAAACAAACATCTGCCTTAAGCTGGGTTCACACGGTGCGACCATCAGCTGTATGGGAGAAAGTGTTTGCTTATGAAGGAACATCTATGGTCCTGAGCTCAGTGGTGGTCTGAGGTCATTCATTGTGGCCGACACGTCGACACGTAGACAACCTTCGACAAACATCAAGCAGCGCCTGAAATGTTCTGGATAATCTGTGCTGCTGCCGTCTGATTTCGGTCCTGTTTTGCCAATCCATGAGCCGTCTCCTTTCCCTCATCCTTCTCTCCCTCTTTTCCCCATCCGACTCTATCATTATCATTAATAATAGTAAAAATGTTCATTTATGAACCTTGTTTAATTGGGTTTTAACGGTCCTGTGTTGTTAGTATTTGTTTTGTCTAACATATCAGCTTATAAGTTAATGTACTTTTAACTGGCTTTAAATGAATGTCAAGTTCTTTTGTCTTTCCCATTGTGTAGAGTGGCGATAAGTAACAGGGCTCTGTGTCAGACTCTGGCTTCCTGGAGACACCTTGATCAACTTTAAAATATAATCTACAATAAAAATTAAAGATGGATTTTTCCTTGGGGCTTTTTCAATAAAACATGAATATTTTGAGGCCTTTTACACACCTTTAATATGAATTGCTAATAAATCCTGTCTTTTCTCATTCCTTTTCCTGAAGGCAAAAGTTAAATAGAAAAGTCATAAGGAACTGAATATTTTCTAAACTGCAGCACTGATATGATCTTTGTGTAAAGTTTTACCTGATATAATCTGTTCAGAAAAAACAGCATTTATACTTCCAGGAACCTCAACAGTATCTGAATCTGATCTCCAAATATTGAGATCTCCCTTCAAGGGACTGATTCACACAGCTTGTTAGGATTACACCCCCCCTAACTACAGTAGGTCACCTGCTGCTTTGGACGATGTCCCAGCGTACATGGTGCTTACCTGCTGGCTGAGCTTCTTCAGGTATGAAATGACACTATAGCTCAGGCCACAGTCCATGGTGTCTGCAATAAGGTTCGGTGTACCCATCATCCTCATTGCCTTTTTTAAGGGCTGTCAGGAGAAAGCAGAACAAAGTTTGGTTAGATAATTGTGAAATAAATCAATCAATAAAACCAACCACTGCTGGAGATTTAGAGTGTATTTTACCAGCAGGTAGTATGGAGGCATCGTCTTTAGGTATATCTCAAAGGCCTGTCGCCACTTCAGGTTTGGCTTGAGTTTGTGAACTTTAAATAAATCATCTGAAAGGAGAAGAAGGTTGTTGGAGAACTGATGGCAAACAGAATCATTCAGCTGTGCTCCTCGCTGTTCATTAAGCACCAACATTTCCCTACTTTAGCCTTATGAAGTCCTCATTAAAAGACACTATTTGCCAGATGTTTTCTGGGGTTCCTTCACGTTTTTAATTTCAAAATGTCAAACTTTTCCAGACTCAAATTGCTAGATTTCTTCTGGGGATTTCACACCATCCTGGACATTAGCCAGTACTGCTCGAATAAGAATTGGATCCTATTGTCTTTCGGTTCCACCAAATATGAAACAAACAATGAAACTGGCTCCTGTGTTTTAGGGCTACTTTACAGCTTCTGTAAAATTTGGTCTAAAATAAATCTGCTCTGTTTAAAACTCTTCGACGTGTTAGGACTCGAATAAGGACTAGGGTGTCCTGGACTAAAAGCAGATTATTTAAAGGATTGTACTTTTGTTCCATTTGTCAACAAGAAAAAAGCGGTTTTGATGTTTTAAAGCACCACAGGTGCAGTTTAACCTCAGTTTAAGAGTCCATTCACTTAATAAATCGGAAGCTTAAATACTGGTTGGTAAAATGTTTAAATCAATGTCTGAAGTGGAAAATTACACATAAAGCATGCCATTTAAATATAAATAAATGTAAATCCCACTGTTTCTTTAATTATTATTATATTTCTGTGCTTTAGAAAAAGGAAGACGAAAAACAAGTCCAGAAAACAATCAGTTTTATTGTTTCCATACTTATCCAGTCCTGGAAAATTATTATTGCAAATTGCAGACTTTCCTAGACTTTTCAAGACTTTTAAGGTCCCTGTCTCTCTTCCGTGTTTCCACTTCTTCCAACTTACCAGCTAAATATTACTTAGGAATAAAAAACTGCAGATGAACCCATGATGTGACCAAGAAGCCGTTTTGAATTTAGCATCAGCTCTGATCTACTGACCCAGACGTTCTGTGGCCACGCTGTGTTTAGGTTTAGGTGGTTAGTGCTGCGGGTCTTACCAAGTAGCGGAAGAATGACGGGATAGTTGTAAGGCATGACGAACAGATTCACACAGGTCAGAGTGGTGCTGGCTTTCAGGTAGCCAAACGGCTTTCCAAGGTCGTTTTGTTTCCCGCTGCTGCTAACAAAAACCTGAGAACAAGGAAGTTAAACATCACTTTGCTTACTGTGAGGTTCACTGTGAGGTTAATAAAAAATTATCAACTTTACTACAGTTTTTCTATTAGTTACTAATTCACCAAAACATGAGACGATGCTAGAACCAAGTTTACTACTTATATTACCAGAACAGCAACCAGAGGAAGAGGTGATCACATTCAACCTACCTGCCAGCACATGTGTGGGGACTTCCTTTCCAGAATGTACTGGGTGAGTGGGGATGGCTCCAGCTCATACTTGTCAAAGGGAAGTTTGTCAATCACCATGGGCTCACAGTCCACACATGAGAACCGCACCACGGGGTGAGCAGAGCGAGGTGGCTGGGAGGAACACAGAAGTTCTGTTTGCACAAATCCAACAAACTTACTGCCTTGAAGGTATGGCAAAGTGAAGCGAAATTTACAGCTGCTTGAGTTCAAAGTGTTGAACCTCTAGATACTTTGAGGGTACGTCAAATATATCAAGAAAAACTGGGAAATTGTAACAAATGAAAGAGGAAAATAGTAGCAGCAGCAGCCTAACACTAAACTGCTTACCAGGGTTGGAGAGTTCTGGTCCGGCCAGAAAGACTCTGGTATGGGCCAATGGCCAACCGGGACACCCGTCTTTGGGTTTGGTCGAACATAGATCAGTTTGTGGCAGCTATGCCAGAGCTGTGGGTTAAAAGATGAAATGGGACGACTGGGCTCCACAGAGTTATCTGCAATATTTAAGACACGACAAAACAGATAAATACGATAAATAAGCAGATATTGCTGCTCTAGTTCAGACACAGCGCCTTGCATAAGTATTCACACCAAGGGGTACGCTATATGGACTTAAATATTTATCATGATATTTCATGTTATCATTGTGATAACACTAAAAGTGATTATAAAAAACTAGAACTTCTTTTCAGACATTTTTAGGTAACAGTACGGCTGCATCTGCCCGTCACATCAGTCATAGTCCCACAAATAAGGTTCTTAGAATAAAACCCATTTTGAAAAAGGCTTCTTTAGGACACTAGTTACATAAAGAAGTGTGAATTTCATCACTAAACTGCATACAGTGACTGCATTTAATCATATTTTACTAATGTTTACTGATGCTCTTATGGAACCAACAGCGGAGAAAAGAGTAAAAGTAACAATCCATACCAACACAAAGTGTATACTTCTATACTGAAAAGTGACACGTGATTTTTTTTAAAGTTCACAAACAGTAATCTGTAAATCCTGCCATGATTTCTATTTAGCAGCCAAAGCAGGTTTAATGCTGCCACCACCAGAAGGATGGTGTGTTCAGGGTGATGCACAGTGTTAGTTTTCTATGAACCCAGAACAACCTCCATCGCATCTTGCATGTAGGTCACAAAGTTCAACTCTCCTCCCTGGGCCTGACAGCTAAGGTGGGCGGCCATGTCTTGGTTATGTCTGAAGTTGTGGCATAATTTCCATTTTTAGATGATGGATTAAACAGAGCTCGGTGACCTGTTCAACACGTCTGGATTATTGTTAAAAAAAACAGCGCTTTAAATTTCTCAACCCTTCAAACGTCTCCACAGCTTTCTCCCTGAACTGTCTGCTGTGTTCCTTGGTCTTCGTGATGCTGTCTGATCAATAATGTTCTCTAACAAGCCTTTGGGGCCTACGCTGAACAGCTGGATATATGCCAAGATTAAATTACACATAAGTGGACTCTATTCCCTAATCAGGCGACCTCTGAAGGCAGTTGGTTTTACTGGATTTTTTTGAGGCGACAGAGTAAAGGGGGTTGAATACAAATACACACCACACCTGTTTGAAATTTGAAAACCTGAATCGTTGTCTTTCCTGTTCAGTTACGCACCACTATCACATGAAATCCATTGCAGTTTATGGTTGCAATGAAACAAAATGTCAAAACTTCTGCAAGGAACTGTTACTTAAGAACTGCCATGTTACCAAACCAGAAAGTGGAATTAATAGTTTGGTTTAAGAAGCTCTGTGGAACGTCATAACAGATTCTCTCCTGCTTTCATCATCTCAACCACTTTTTTTCTGTCCACATTAGGTTTGCTCAGTTAACTGTAAGAAATGTGAAGAGGTAGTGTGCACAGGTTATTTGACCTTATTTGTCTGACTGGACTCAGATTTAACCTTTTCATTGTTGCCCTGCAGCTTTTGTTGTGCGCATCGGTCAAAAATTCACCTTCTGCTCCGAGAGGCGGGTCTGGCCCGGTCTTCTCAAAGTTGATGACGACACCACTTTGAACCTTTTGGACTAGAGACTCCAGACATTGGTTTAACATCCGTTGCGATCGCACACAGTACGATCGTCCTGAGAGGACCAAACTTCAGAGTGAGTTTTTGTCTTTCAGAAACACAGTGAATGAACCAAAGAAGAACAAGAAAATACCAAACCTCCAGTGACTTCACACATCTGTGTGATCGCCGACTCATCTGTGGGGACGCTGCCGAGCTGCTCGTTGTCTGGTGCAGCTACTCCTGGCAGCCTCAGTACCAGTGCAAACAGCCGCTGGTCCCAGCGAAAAGGCTCTTTGGTGAGCTCGCTGCCAGCCAGGGGAGAGTTCAGGGGCAGGTGCAGCTACACAGCAGCGGGTCATCGGTTGTAAATAATTGGCGTTATTTGAACACAAAGAGATAAGAGGCTTTCAGAGACAACAGTACTGTTGTACAGCTGGTGAAACAGAAGATGATAGTGTTATTGTATCTGCTTGTGCTCTCACCTCATCTGGCACCCCAGAGCTGTTTGTAAGCTTATTCCCATCAGTGATGGTAATGATCACAGATGGCTCCAGGAAGAATGGGTTACGGCCCTGAAGGGAAACAGTCGCATTCAGCAATTAGGCCGAAGAACAGTAAGTCCATTTAGGTTCACTACTCTGCTTTCCTGTCTTTACATGACAAAACCTGCATCTGGGATCTGTGCCAAAGAGATTCCAATCCCCTAAAACTGTACATCTTAATAGCCTTCCTGGCTTAAACTAACGACATAATCTTTACAAAATGTTTAAACAGAAAATACAGTAATCAGGCTTTAACAACGATAGCATCCCTGATAACTCACAGGATAGCAACGGCAGCTCTCTGCAGCTGCGGCTAATCTTTGCTTTGTGTCAGAAAGTCATGTGTGAGAATGTCCTCGTGCTGCTAGGTAAGGGCAGCGCAGCAGAGGTCAGGCTCGTCTAATTCAATCACATGGGGAATGCCTAAGTAGAGAAGCAGGTCCTGATGTACAGAAGTCGTCTCACTGTAGTAATTCATTTCTGCATTCAAGCTGGGCTTCAGAGAGAAGATAAGAGGAGAAAATCACTTTGCTATCTGAGGCAAGGTTGAGTGGATTAAGCGACAACCAAATGTCAGTTTTTATCCTCGTTATTTTTAGACAGAGAAGTGAATTAAAAAAATTTCTCTTTTTTTCTCAAACTACAGTAACTTACTCCAAACATTAAATCCAACTTCAATTACTTTTAAACTTCCTTCATCCTCCTATTTGACTCTGGCCTTCAGTTTATATCCCAGTTTGTATCTGAAGCGTTGCCATTTTGTCCCAACCTGCTGCCACTTGATACTCGTAAACAAACCATTTTATATCCATATCCTTATCAGTTTATTATTCTTTGTAGTATACAAAGACCATACTTTGTTAGTTAAATAGAGTGAGAAGGGTTTGTAGTTACAGTGATGTACAAAACTGCGAGAAATAATGTGCCCACTTACATATTTCTTCCGTTTTCATTTTCTTGTCCCACACAAAAATCTTTACAAATACTAAATACAACAAGCAGTTTTCAAATGAGGATTTCTTTTATTAGGGCTAAAAAGCTATTCAAGCCAACTTAAGTGAACCTAAGTGAAAATATAACCATCTGTTACATCCTAAATTTACTCTGATTAACTATTTTCTTTTAGTTCAATTTAACTAGCCATCCAAGCCTGTTTATAGTTTGACCTGTAGAATCAAGAAATCACTTTAAAAGAACATGTCTGACAACACGAAGTAGGCTAAAAGATCTCAGAATGAAACACATCACGCCTCAAGCTAAAGAAATTCAAGAACCAATGAGACACAAAATCAGTGACTTCTATCAGCCTGCAAAGTGTTACTGAGCCATTTCTATGGTTTTAGGGGTCCAGCAAACCACAGCGAGGGGCATTGTCCACAAAACAGAGAAAACATGGAACAATGGTGAAGCTTTCCAGGAGTGGCCGGCCTACCTAAATTGCTCTAAGAGTTCATCAAAAACTCATCCAGAAGGTCACAAAAAAATCAACCTCCAACACACTATTTGCCTTAGTTAAGGTCACTTCCTGATTTAACAATAAGAAAGAGACTGGGCCAAGATGGCATCCATGGTAGAGTTCCAAGGTGAAAACCACTGCTGACCACAGAGGATGTCTCACATTTGCCAAAAACATCTTGATGATCTGCAAGACTTTTGGGAAAATACTCTGTGGACTGATGAGACACAAAGTGGAACGATTTGAAAGGAGTGTGTCCCTTTATATCCAGTGCAAAACTAACACAGCATTTCTGGAAAAAACAATGCCCCAACAGTCAAACATGGCAGTGGTAGTGTGATGGTCTGGGGCTGCTTTGCTGCTTTAGGGCCTTTACAACATGGCATGACTGATGGAACCATGAATTCAGCTCTCTTCCAGAAAATCCAGGAGGAGAATCTCCAGCCATCAGTTTGTCCCTTAAACTCAAGGCAATGATCCAAAGCACGGAGGAAGTCCCAATCTGAACGGCTCAAAAACAACAATAACAAATTAAAGGTTGAGGGATGGTGTAGTTAAGTATGGACTTAAATCTGACAGCTATGCTGTGGCATGCTCAAAAACGTTTGAGGCATGCTCAAAAACTTTCCAGTGTGGCTGAAATAAAATGATTCTGCAGAGGAGAGTGGGCCAGAAACCCTGTGTGGTGAGACTGATTGGGGGCACAACCAGTTAGTTGGTTCAGGAGCAAAAGCTGTACTTTTTCACATAGAGCCGCATTAGTTTGGATTTAATCCTAAATAAATGAAGTTGTCATTTGAAAACTGATTTTGATATTTCTTAAGGTCATCTTTGTCCAATTATAAATAAGAATTTGTATCAAATAAAGTACGGGGTTTGGACAATGAAACTGAAACACCTGGTTTTAGACCACAATAATTTATTAGTATGGTGTAGGGCCTCCTTTTGTGGCCAATACAGCGTCAATTCGTCTTGGGAATGACATATACAAGTCCTGCACAGTGGTCAGAGGGATTTTAAGCCATTCTTCTTGCAGGATAGTGGCCAGGTCACTACGTGATACTGGTGGAGGAAAACGTTTCCTGACTCGCTCCTCCAAAACACCCCAAAGTAGCTCAATAATATTTAGATCTGGTGACTGTGCAGGCCATGGCAGATGTTCAACTTCACTTTCATGTCCATCAAACCAATCTTTCACCAGTCTTGCTGTGTGTATTGGTGCATTGTCATCCTGATACACAGCACCGCCTTCAGGATACAATGTTTGAACCATTGGATGCACATGGTCCTCAAGAATGGTTCGGTAGTCCTTGGCAGTGATGCGCCCATCTAGCAAGTATTGGGCCAAGGGAATGCCATGATATGGCAGCCCAAACCATCACTGATCCACCCCCATGCTTCACTCTGGGCATGCAACAGTCTGGGTGGTACGCTTCTTTGGGGCTTCTCTGCACCGTAACTCTTCCGGATGTGGGGAAAACAGTAAAGGTGGACTCATCAGAGAACAATACATGTTTCACATTGTCCACAGCCCAAGATTTGCGCTCCTTGCACCATTGAAACCGACGTTTGGCATTGGCATGAGTGACCAAAGGTTTGACTATAGCACCCCGGCCGTGTATATTGACCCTGTGGAGCTCCCGACGGACAGTTCTGGTGGAAACAGGAGAGTTGAGGTGCACATTTAATTCTGCCGTGATTTGGGCAGCCGTGGTTTTATGTTTTTGGATACAATCCGGGTTAGCACCCGAACATCCCTTTCAGACAGCTTCCTCTTGCGTCCACAGTTAATCCTGTTGGATGTGGTTCGTCCTTCTTGGTGGTATGCTGACATTACCCTGGATACCGTGGCTCTTGATACATCACAAAGACTTGCTGTCTTGGTCACAGATGCGCCAGCAAGACGTGCACCAACAATTTGTCCTCTTTTGAACTCTGTTATGTCACCCATAATGTTGTGTGCATTTCAATATTTTGAGCAAAACTGTGCTCTTACCCTGCTAATTGAACCTTCACACTCTGCTCTTACTGGTGCAATGTGCAATCAATGAAGACTGGCTACCAGGCTGGTCCAATTTAGCCATCAAACCACCCACACTAAAATGACAGGTGTTTCAGTGTCATTGTCCAACCCCTGTATATTCAAAGTATTTTCATTACATAAGAAGATACACAGCAAAATATACATATAATTCAATGTAATTGTGTATTTTTTTCTGAAATCTGTATTAACAATGATTTTGCTTCAGGGCTGTGTGAGGAGCTTGCACTGTGTGGACTGTGTGAGGATGGGATTCATGGCATTTGGGTTTGGAGGCATGTGTTCGATATCTGTGTCCTGGTTGTGGGTGGCCCTTTGGGGAAATTCATGCTGGAGTTCATTCGGGGTGGGGGGCTGAGATCAGAATTCATTGGGGGGTTGGGACTGTTTTCTCGTGGGACGGCTCTGGTTGGCTAGATAGACCCCTCTTTTGTTCGTGGCCCCCTCTCCCTGGATGGGGATGGGGGTCATTATGGGCTGGGGTCGGTGCATGGGTCGTTCGGGTTTGGACGGTGCCGGCACTAGTCTGGGCTGGTGCTGGGGCGGTCTGCCTCTCTCCACCCCAGAATGAAGGGGACCATCTCTTGGTCCAGGGGCTGGTTGCCTCTCTGAGGTATCGGTACCTGGACCTGGGAGTTTAGAGTATGTATGGCGAGTGTGAGTGAGTGTACGACATCCATTGTTTTGCTGGGTGCTTTGGTGTGTGGTGGTTCACTCCCGGTGGCAGCTCCCTGGTGCTTCTGCACTGTGACTGCTGGGCGGTTCCCCTGGGGTTCTCTTTTGCTCTTCTCTGGGGGGGTTGCGGTAGTCCCGACGGTGGCCCTCCCGGGGTTCCTGTGCTCTCCCCATGTTTGTCTTGGGTCCAGAGGAGCAGGTCTGTGGCTCCTCACAAACACACTCGCTATTGCATATTTTTATGGAGAAACCTTATATACACTAGCACGCTCACACTTACACCCACAGGTGCTAGATTCAGGTGTTAACAGATACAAAGATGTTCTACACTGAGCTGCAGTTACCACCAAATACATCTTGCATTCATTACAACCGTGTACTTTTCGGTAACATTGCTGTTGTTATTTTTGCATTTCTGCAGGAATAGACGAAGTCTTCTAGTATCTTGTATTCTCTTCACCAATCTTTCTCTCCTCCATTCGTTTCTCCTTCCATCACTTTATCCTTTTTGCCCGACCTATCTCTCTTTCTTGCTTTTTTTTGTTACCTTTTTGTTTCTGTTTCCGTGTCCATTGCATTAAAATGCTCCACTTGTGAAAGTAAATTTGCTTGGCTTCTTCTTGGCACAGAGTGAAGGACAGGACACGGTAAAAACAAAAAACAAAAAAGCAACGAATTTGGTTGTGATCCTGCTTTGGGCCAGATGGCTCTCCTTAAATATGACGGATTATGACCCCTAATCAAACCAAAATAACTCTAAGCAACTTCCTGCTGGTATATATTTATTGGAGTCATAATACTATATTTCCTTCTAGAAGACAAGTAGATGAGTAGATAATAGAAGTTAAATGTAAATCGTCAGTTGTCATAGCAGGTATGAACCATCCCCAAAGAAGACATAAATTAAGGTGTTTTTGTTGATAACATAATAATAAAACAAGTCAAGTAATTCTGTAATTACTTCAACATCAAAAAAAACTTTAAGAGTTTGCAAAAATCACTTAGATAAGGGTGCTTTATTAAAAAACCAGATACCTGTCCATAGTTGTCAATTCCAGAGACAAGTCGGTTGAGGTTAAGAAGGTCAAAGGCTGTGCGGAGTGCATGCCCTAACGTAGTAAGCCCAGATGCTTGCAGGTTCTTCAGCTCGCACATAAAGGTAGCGTGGTTCTCCTTCCAGCCAGCCTGAAATAAAAACAACCAGGATTTGGGATGAGCGACTTGCTGCAAACTGCAAACGGGCGGCTGAGAATGCATGAAGTCTGAGAGCAGGGTGAAGAGCTACCGACCTAAAATAGATGCACACCCACATCAACATATGCACGCCTTGTTATTACAAAGAAAAACAGAGTTTTGTTCTCAGGCAAATCAAACCGATTTAATGATTCAGATCCCTCCTGAGGGAAAGAGTTACGCGTCTTTGCAGTCCTTCAGTTCTGAGTGACATAACGTCACTGTAGGCACAGGTAACTGAAGCTAGTGAATGTTGAAATTCAGAGATGGCTGTTAGTTCATACATAACAGTAATCCAGAAATACACTTCCCACTGCTGTACGTCCTCTGTGGGAGACTTTTCCTCCCACAGGAGGGCATGCAAGTGTGCAACTGCTTTTCCACTTTTATCTACGGGGTCAACTGCTTTAGTGCTGCAGCTTTATGCTTAATCTAAGGATGACCTGGAAGCTTACATCTTCTTCTGCTGAGAGAGGAAGGGTAAGAGGCTACAAATACAGAAAGGTGGACAGCAACAGATTTCTAGTTTCTTCTAGCAAATAATTTCAAATTCATGACATGAATATTAGGTGATCGTGCAATAAATGTCACAGAGCTGCAAGAATCTGTATAAATTAAGAGCAACAACATTAAAGTTACCAGACACAGACTCTTATATTGATCAGAAGAAATGTAAGAGTACTTGCACTCAATAATTCAGACTACAGAATATTTCTGTGTTCTTCCTGCACAAGCCCGTCTCTGGCACGCCCCCCCCCCCCCCGCCGCTTCCTCCACATCAACAATTTATTGCATCTGTGAATGTGCAATCACACTAGCCCCAATCAGTACAACCTCCTTATCTCATTGTAAAGCTCAGCGCACGGAGCAGGCAGAAACAGCCAAAGGGAAGAAAAGAAGACATAAAAGCGCAGTTGAAGACAGACTGCACAATGAGGGAAAGACCTGTCAGACAGCTGCACCATGGATGGCTTTATGAGAGGCAAGACAATCACATCATGGTTTCTTTGACTGAGGTGTGATACACAAGTCTCTGTCTGTCAGCCACATTTACAAATTGTTCTGCAACCGTTTCACTCTCGTAAGCACCGAGATTCACACAGCAAGGTGTCGGGATATGAGCTAAAAACAGTTATTCTGTTGTGGTGTACATAGGAAAACAAAGAGTTGCAGAGAAACAGATGCAGCATGTGTTGTTTCATTCCGTTTCTTTAGTTACAGACAGGTGAAACAATTTATTGTTGCATGCATATTCTAATAAATTTCATCACACCATGCTCAGTGCCATTCACAAACTCTGAGTATGTTTTTATTAGATTTAATATGATAGGATAAAATAAAGCGGTGAATATTTGACATTTGGCTTTCAAATATCTTTAAATAGAAATATCTGAAATGTTCAAGTTTAGCTTATATTAGTCAACACTTTGTGGAACCAATTTTTGCACCAATTACAGCTGAGGTTCTTTTGGGGAAATCATAATCTTGTGCCTGTTTTTCTGCAGAATAGTTCGAATCTGTGAACATCACCTTTCAGGTCTTGTCACAGATTCTCCATTTCTTTAAGGCCAGGACTTTGACTGGGCCATTCTAACACATGAAAATACTTTGACCTAGAGCTGGACAAGAAAATATGTTCAATTATTTATCGAGAAACAGAACATTTAAACAACAAATAAATAAAACAGACGATACATGTGGCCTAACAGGCGGTACGTGGGGGTCACCATTATTAAAGCATATTTACTAGATGGAGAAGGGATTGCAAACAGGAGTGTGAACTGCATTATTTTCTGGTTGTACTCAAACATATTTCCACTTTTAAACAGTACTCCAGTCCTGTTATTCTTAAGGAAATTCTGTTATTGATTTATGACAGTTTTTGAAATAAATCTCATTAGTTGTTATTAATTGTTACTTATTTTATCTTTTTCTTTAAGTTTGCATTAAACCAGATACTATCTTGGAAACTAGACTTTTAATTGAAAAAAAGCTCTGTGATATTTATTAAAACCATTCAATAAAGAAAACAATATTTTTTGTCCATATCACCCAGCCCAAATTTATACCAAGCCACTGTAGCTCTGACTGTATGACTGGGGTCACTGTCCTGGTTGAAAGGTGAACCTCTGCACCAGTCTCAAGTCTTTTACAGCCTCGAACAGGGTTTCTTCCAGGATTGTCCCGAATTAGCTCCATTCATTATCCCCTCGACTCTGAGCAGCTTCCCGGTCCCTGCTGCCACCCTGTCCACGATGCTGCCACCACCATGTTCCACTGTGGGGATGGTGTGCTCAGGCTTATGTGCAGTGTTGGTTTTTCCGCACACATAGCATTTAATTAGTATTAACACAGATAACACATGAATCCTAATACTTGAAATTTAATTAGGATTAAGCACAGTAAAACATAATATATATTTAGTTTAATATCGTTTATATTTTAGAAAACGAAAAAATGAAATGCGGTTCTGTTTTAAGTTTGACTTAAGAAATATGTGGTCTCAGATGACACTGCTAATCACCTTCGACATATAATCACAATGAAGAAATACGGTGTTGGCAGCATCATGCTGTGTGGATGTTTTTGTTCAGCTGAACAGGGGATCTGATCAGAAATGATGAAAGGATGAATCAAAGCTAACCAAAGTGCAATCCTGTAAACGAACCTGTTAGAGGCTGCAAAAGACTTTGGAGGAGTTTCACCTTCCAGCAAGGAAACGACGTTAAATATACAGATAGAACGATGAAACTGTTCGGATCAAGGCATATTCATGCGAGTGGCCCAGTCAAAGTCTAGACATCAATCCAGTTGAGATTCTATACGAAGCGAATGAGTTTGAGCTTTCTTGCAGAGAATTGACTAATATTTTAGTCTCTAAATGTGCAAAACTTGTAGATATAAAAAAAAACAAGACCAAAATCAAATTAAGAATCCGTTACAAAACATGAAAACTGATTTTCAAAGATCTCCCATCATTGTGATTCAGTTCGAACTTATTTTGCAAACACCGAAGAGGCAAAACTTTGAGCCTCTAGGTGTACAAAGCTGGTAAACAAATACCCCAAAAACAACTGCGGCTGTAACTGCATCGGAAAGTTCTTTGATAAGGAATTTACTCAGGTGGGCTGAATACAAATCCACCCCAGACTTTTCAGATTATTGTTTGGAAATGAAAGTTGAAAACGTTCATGCTTTACATTCCACTTCACAATGATTGACAACTTTGCGTTGATCTATCACATAAAACCCCAATGAAATATACTGACGTTTGTCATTGTGATGTGATCAAATATGTAAAAGCTGAAGGGATATGAACAATTTTGCAAGGTGCTGTAGCTCGTACACACAAGTTACACCAGCCTGGTGAACTCCATAATATGGAACAGTCACTGAACGTGATTGTGTAATTTGGGGGCTTGTGTGGGTATTTGGGATTATATTTTTGGGATTGGGAAATATGTGCGAAGTCATTGAGTACATTTTTCTATAACATGAAGCCAGAAAACTGCTGCAGGGATTGAGAGGTTGCATGTCCTGTTTTCCCTATGTAGGGAAATTACCGGGAGTTTCTATGCAGGGAGCCGCTCATATCATCAGTATGGCGAATAATTATCATGTGAATGATGATCATTCTCTTTCAGAGAAGTCCTACAAACATAAAGAGAATCTCCTGATGAACGGAGCTTATCAACTTTCATCCAGGAGCGGCCAATGGGAGTGCAACGCTGATACAAAGGGCGGGGTAAAAAATGATTGGCATAGTCCTCGACCAGTCTACGTGCAGTTGTGTAAAAAAACGAGTGACGTCACAAGGGATAATAAATGTCCCCGCCTCCATCTCAACGCCCGAGAGTTTTCTCGACACAAAAGCAAAATGTCCGCTGGATAGTCGGATGCAGTGCGGCTCCGGGTCTGCGGCTGTTTGGAGCAATAATTTTCCGTTTTTTCGCCACCGGCGAACTTGAAGGAAAATAAAGTCTCACTGACAGAAAAATACGTTCGACTTGGAAATGTAAAAATTGTTTCATTTGCTAATTACCTTCACTCCGTATGGTGGCTCATCGAATGTAACTAGCATGTACCTGTCGCCTCTACTAGCCGGGTCTCGGGCACGCAGCTGTCAAAAAAGAAAACCAAAACACCATATATTAATTTTTACCGACTTTTGCCAAGGAACCCTGAGCTCACCAAAGGTGTATGCTTGCTGAAAAAATCCGGGAAGAATCCATCTTTACCTTCATAAAGATCTCAACCGCGCCTTTAGCAACGTCCAGATATGTCGTACCCAAATAAGTGCGCTGATTCATAGAGGCGGACGTGTCTAACAGAAAAACTAAAATAGGCATTTTAAATGTAAAGCCGCGGTGGTATGCTTTTCTAAGATAACTGTTATCCACATATGAGCTATCGTGCAGCCAAACAGTTCACTCATGTGTGCATATATATTTGTTATAGTAAGCCCCCCTCCGGCAGAGGGCCGACGCATCTGCCCTCTCTGTGCCTGCCTTTCTGAGGCTGTTTCACAGCTCGCGCTGTTCAACTTCTGCTCCTAACCGAATGGAACGCCCCACCCCCACACTGCAAGCCCATTGGCCGAGGCCCAGTCTGTTGACCACGCCCCCTGCAAACATAATTGTATTAAGAGGCAGTAACGGTTCGCCTTCTATAATCAATAGTAGGTTGCAATAAGCGGAACAAACAAACAGTTGGTAAAATATCTGATAGCTGAAGTAACCTGTCTTCCTGAGCTGAAATAGCTACATAAAAAAGACTGTTGGGTGCATCTGTATAGAAATCATAATGAGTTCCCATTTTATCCCGCCTCCTAGCACAATGACGCAGCTGCTCTCTCACTATTCTGTTCTTGTGCTGCGTTCAAGGAGCTTCAGAAGGACTGCAAACACCACACAACAGATCAAGTGAAAGTATGTTTCGCAACATGGACGAGATGTTAAAGTCATCTTCATGTCTATATGTTGATTAATAGAGTTATAGAAAACGTTACGCTGCGAAAAACATTTGCGGGAAGATGAAAACATGTCTGGAGGTCATTTTCAGCAAAACAGTTAATATATCAATCAAAGAAGCGAACTGTTTATCAGTTGTCAAATAAAGGCAGGAAGCACGCTCATGTGTTTTCCTGAAGGAGAAATAAAATCAGCAATTGGTTTAGCTTTAATCAATAGGGCAATAATAAACATAGCATTACATGGAATATTCTGAATTCACATGTTTTTTTTACATTAGAGTTGAAAACTCAAGGTTTGTTACATTAAAATATTTGATTATATTTAAAACTTAGATTTTTCTAAAAAACAAATTATTTCCTGGTATTATTATGATAATTCCGTAAAACTAGAATTTAGGATAGAAGGTTCTATTTTCCTAAGAAAAAAAGCCTTAAAAACAGTTGGAATATCTAGCTTTGCTTTTAGAACATTTGTTCATTCACACATAAAACAGAAATTAAAGGTTGATAGGCATAATAAACATATTACCTGCAATATCACAAAAAGGCTATACTACATTCTATTCACACAACTTTGTTTTGCTGTTCCTCTGCAGAAGTAAGAAAAAAGCTAAGCGTCTCCTAGGGTTGAGGCAGAACCAGTAATGTGGGCCCATGCTAGAACACACGCTTTCTGAATTAAAGGTGACATTAGTCTATTAAAGGGCACATTTCATTACCGTGGATGATAAGGGGGATTTCCATAGTTGCCAGACCTAACGTTATAAAATGATAATAAACACGTTACCACTGCCCTCCTCCATCCCAGCATGCACCGCGCCGTCTGCAGCATAAAGAAAAAAAGGCTGAAGAGAAACAACAGGGTGGGATTACAGACGCTTGTTGTGCTTGGTATATTCTTCTAAAACCTGTGCTGACGACAAGGTAACGGGTCGCTCTTACCTTTAGTGGTTTTCAAACTAATCTGTGCTTTCTCTGTTATGACACGGCGTCAGTACAACGTTAAGTGGCTATCAGCTGGTGATATCCTAGCCGGCTAATGCTAGGCTAGCAAACAGTGACATTATAATGCTGTAAATAGATGTTATCACCGTGGTAGGGTCGAAAAACATGGTAACGTTGGTTTTAGTTCATATCGGCCACAAATAGAATAAGTGAACAATTAAAGTAGGCCTTTATAGGGACATTATTTCAAGCGAATTTGTATATTTTACGAATTATTTACCCTGCATAAATACGACTAGAGTAACATTTACAACAACATGGCAAAAACTCGTCCACATATTGAAAAGCCTGTCAGAAATTTTGTCCATAACGTCGTGATTTTATGGTGATAATAACGTGCAGCATAACAAAACGTGTTGCGACACTAGCCTCGGTCCTCGAGCTCTAACCGTGTAACCATAACCACGGGACACGTGACCAGACGCGTCCAGTCCACCTGTCTGAAGGGTTGAACTCCAATAACTGGTATCTATAGACTGTAATTACTTTAAACTCCAAAGAACCAACGACGGATCAAAAGCGGGAATTCTTAGTTTTGATGGATTTGATCAATAATGAATATTTTTGTTTTTAATATTTGATCAGTATTTGGCCCATCAAGGAAAAACTAGCCGATGTCCATCTCTGTCCAATTAACTGGTGCATCTCTACTAAAATTACATAGTGCTGGAAAAAATATAAAATACTTTCCATCTGTTTGCTTTCTCATTTAATATAATTTCTTGCGTAGGAAGCATTGTTATGCAGGTAGGTTAAGATCTTTGGTGTCAACTTGCCAAACACTCAAGACTGCATATAAAATATGAATAAAAAGTGTTTAAAGGTTGGATAATGTTTTCAAATATCAGAACTGTTGTTTTTTAGATGCAATGCAGGTGGGTTTATTATCAGTAACCTTGGCAGTGCATCATGTATAATCAGATGTTTTAGGTTTCTGTTTGAATACACAGTAAATAAATTAAACTTCTACCACAATCTCTTACTTTTTTTTATGTACTATTTAAAAAGTGACATAATTACCAACTTATAACTCTTCTGTTGATGTGTGTCTTCACAGGAACATGTCATGGCCCTGAGGAGCTGAGACCGGTGCATCTGTTGGGTGGTTTCGACCGTTTGACAGTTGTCAGAGAAGACTGGGGGGCCCGGTCAGAGAGTGGACAGGGAGGGGGCAGAGCTCAGGTGGAGCCAATGCAGCAGCACCAGCAGCATCGACAGCCAGAGCTCGCGGAAGGAAACCTTCCTGTGTTCGTGTTCCCGACCGAGCTCGTCTTCTATGCAGATGAGCAGTCGTCTCATAAGCAGGTGCTCACCCTCTACAATCCCTATGAGTTTGCCCTCAAATTCAAAGGTAAGTCAGCGGAGGAAAAGTCTGTAAATTTTTCTTTTAACATTGTATGATAGATTAATATTTTGACTTTGTTCCAATTTTCAGTGCTGTGCACAGCGCCCAACAAGTACACTGTGGTTGATTCCATAGGAGCTGTCAAGCCACAGTGTTGTGTTGACATGTAAGTGTAATTTCTTCCTTCCACTTACATCTTTTCATCAGAGCTTGTTGTGCTATCTGGTCAGCCACATAGAGGTGGCTGACATTACATTCTGGTCAAACAAAAAGTCACATTTTTCCATGTCTACAGAGTAATCCGACACAGAGATGTGCGGCCGTGCCACTACGGCGTGTACGACAAGTTCCGACTGCAGGTGTCGGAGCAAAGCCAGCGGAAAGCTTTGGGTCGCAAAGAGGTAACAGCTACACTTCGTCCTTCAGCCTCACAGGAGCCGTCCAGCCCTAGGGCCCAAGACGAGGAGCGCCGGATTAAAGAGCAGTTTGCAGACAGCGAGTTTTTTGAACAGACTGCATTTCAGACAGGTAAGACGTAGTTATGATATATCACCACTAGATGGAGCCAAAAACATTCAAGTATCCTTTTCTTGCATGAAATCATATTGAAGCATGACTGCTTTTAGCTCTTTGAAAACATATAGGCGGACAACATGTGTTTAGACTTAAAATTATGTATGGTACGAAATAATACTATATGAGTATAAGCTATAAAATGAAATGAAGTGACCACACATTTTAAAATTTTCGAATAAATATCATTGAAAAAGAAATGCAACTTTTTTAACTACTAGGCTTATTGCTCCTGTCTCGTTCCTCCCTCATTCATCTCTTCAATTAACATTTTCACAATAATAATATTTATGGCACTGAACATAAAGGCAATGATAATCATTGTTGATATAGAAACCTACATAGAAGTCTGTCAGTACAAATAAAGAATATGAATACAAAAACAAAGCTACCACACTGAAAAGACCAGATATCTGACATTTTGCTTTCTTCTATGTTCTAATGAAAGCACACTTTAACTTACACAATTTTACAAATGTGCAAAACTATTTTGTTTAATTTCTAATAAAACTATTCTTGTACTGCAGAACATTTACCTCAGTAGTAGTTTCAGCTACAGTAGTCATGTTTAAGATTTCAGGTAGATTGTAGCCAGTGATGCATGTTATCCACTTTAATGAGCAGATTATTAATTGCAATTTGCTGCCAACTTAAAATTACATCAGAATTTTATCAGTTACAATATATTGGTCCTTGTTTGTTATACATAATGGCGTCATGTAATAAAGGTCTGGCAGGATATTACTGCTAGGCTTGCATCTTTGGCTGACAGGTGGCCATGTGGGTTTTAAGGCATGTTTTATGAACTTACACTGACCGCACAGTAGGTGGCAGTGTATAGAGGGACACTGAAGGGCAATGGTTGGCCTTTCTGCAAATTTACCTTCAAAACTTACACATATAGAAGAAAGGTCTTTGTTAAAGCATAACGGCAACTGGTCCTGCTCATTGGCAGTAGATCTGTTTGTTGTTGGAATAAAGTGTGCTAATGATGGATGTGTTTTTGGAATCAGAACTTTGCATTTCATGTGTATTTTTACCCTGTTTATTCCAGGATAAACCTAATTCACTCCATTTAAGGCTATAGACAGATAAACTCCATAACCAGTCAGATGTTACTGCCTGAATTTACAGAGAGCCGTCCTGTTGCTGGAGGACCCAGTCTGCTCACAGTTCTGCTGGGACTCGTGTGCATGATCGCCCTGATGCTTCCGACGCTGGGGGAGCAAGAGTCCACTGTGCCTGTCTACCTCCACTTAAGTGTTAACAAGAAACTGGTAGCTGCTTATGTTCTTGGTAAGACTGAAAAACCACTACATCAGAGATGCATTGAGAAACTGGCTATTGGTTGGTATAAACAGATTTTCAAGTAGCTCTGACCAGTAACCGGCCAGCCAGAAACTCTCCGCCACGTCCGCACCAACACCAACACCCTTCGATGTGGAAAATGTTTTCAGTATCAGTGGGATGTTTAAAAATGAAATCAGAGGCAGCACAGAGGAGTAGACGTTGTTTGAAAGGGAAGGGTATTTTCCACATCTTGTGATACGTCTGTGGTCCATTCGGATTGCGAGGCAGGCAGAAAGATGATGATCACAGGAATGCTGAACAGAACACAGAAGTTTGTCTGTGAGGAAACATCCTGAATGTCAGGCTTCTGGACATCTCAGAGTTAAATTACAGATTTACATTTTCTTTGCTTTCAGTAATGCTAGAAGTGCCAACAGCTAATTGGCTCATACAAGATGGAAATGCCAACGTCATTATCATTTTGACTGTTTTAAAATGTTGGCAAAAGCCTGTTATACAGCACAAGTTGAATGATGTCATCTTTAATTTGAATATAACCGCTCACAGCAGGAAGGCAAGAAATATATTTTTAATGGACTTTTTTATGTATCCATCCATCTATAGATAGGTATCTATAGATGTATATGTCCTTGAAAAGATCGCATAGAATTGCTATAGATTAGTCAAAGCTTTCCAAAAAACAGAAATTGGCCACAAAAGTCTGATCAGTGCATCTCTACTCCACACTGAACAGAACAGATTTTTTTCTTCTAAGTGTTGCAGTTCACAGTGGCCGTTTGTTCTGTTCGATTATATTCTAGGTCTTCTGACTATGGTCATCCTACGTACATGAAGTGCATCGTGCTGAAAGGAGGATAATCAGTTTTAAAGGATGAAGAGAACATCATCAAACCAGAGGCTCAACTACACTTCAACGAGCAGAGCTGACAGCAGTGTGATGGAGCCTCTTTGCGCCATCTGCTGAAAAACACATTTTAGCACATTGGTTTCAGATACATACTGTGGTTTCTGGGCTGTTACAAAAACGGGAAGATGTGCAGATTTTTACTGCGGACCTGAGGAGCCAGAGTGGAGCGGTGTTGTCTCCGAGCACAGCCTGCGAAGGAACATGAGGCGGTTCCGTGTCACCTGGACCGACTTGCGTTGTCATTTTATTGCCATGGTGTGATGCAATATGGTTAACTTGAGTGTGAAGGAATCTACATGCAAACCTGTATATAAAGCCATTAAATTGTTGTCATGTCATGTAACTGTCATTATATTGATGTTTTAAAGCTTTTATAGTGCAAGACTGAAGACAGTGCGTTTATTGCATGTGTTGACTGCTCCCCCCCCCCCCAACCCTTGAAATAGTTTCTACATGTCCCCAAAGAGGTTATATCAAAGCTCCATGTTTAATAAAGTCTAAATGTAGATTCATTGTAGTGTTAGTAGTTTATCAAACTACTTCAGAGAAAAAAACCAGGATAATTCTCCGTCACTTAGCAGGGATGGTTACTGAACAAAACAAGCGGACTTCTTAAAAGCTCAAGACGATGACCTAAACCCTCACTGACTGCATGATCTCCTGCAGCTGTGAATAAAGCTAGAAGCCATCCACCAACTGAAAACGTTGACATTCACCCACCTCGTGTAGCATTTAGCATTGCTGCTAAAACCTACCACTGAAACAGTGCCACCCTTTTCATTGGCAACCCGTGGTAAAGCTAGGCAAATAAGCAGCCTTTTCTAGTGACAGTTTTACCAAACTGTTAACTAGAGAATGCAACCTTTCCAATCTAGTACATTTATTCTAGGTAAAAAGTTGCTATTTCTAATTGTGCTTTTCTATTCTGCCATCACAAACATGTTGCGTTTACTAACCTCTGCTGGACCTTCAGCTGGAACTGTACGCTTTGGTCAAATGAGACTAAGATTGAGATTTTAGCGACAAACCCCCCAGATGGGTTCGGTGTGAAAAGGCACCTCATGCATACTGTTAAGCAAGGTGAAGGATGAGTGATGCTGTGGGCCTGTTTCTGTCCCAGAGGCCCTGTGAATCTTGATGAGAGTACATGGCATTATGAATTACCAGGTTTTAAATATATATCTGGTCTCTACCAGTACATTAGAAATGGGTCGTCATTTGGTCTTTCAGCACGATAGTGATCCAAAAATATTTGACCTAATTAACAGAAAAAGGACTCACTAGAAACAAAATAAGACAAAAGTCATTCAATAAAAGATCTGAAACCAAACTTCTTTAAATTAAAAAGGGAACACTCACATAAAATGACTTACAATCAATTTTGTACATGAACATTTAAGGCGACAGAGCAATGAAGGTTGAGGGAGCATCAACACAGCAGAGTACGGACACATGAGGAACCAATGATGAATTTTGGTGCAAATATCACAGTGCAGACCTGAATCTCTACCTTTTGTTTTTCCTCAGGAGGACAAAAACATTTCCATCTTTCCTGCACAAGACTGGGATACAGGCTGGAGCACAGCCAGGCTGAGCTTCCTGTGTCCATGGAGCCAATAACAGTCTCTTAGTCCCCAATGAGATGCTTCTACTTTCCTTTTTGCTGAATGGTCAAGCAGTCAGTTTATCTGATTTATATATATAATTTTTTGTCATAAATTTCCATAAATAACACTTTGCCAGAAGAAAGGGGTAATCTTTAACACTTTCCATAGCTACAAAAACCACAAGTACACAGGAACCTTTTAGTGTTAAGAGACTACCAGAAACCCATGATTTACTGCTCGGTGCATTACTTGCTCCTTCTGGCTCTTTATGGCTGCAGCAAATAAGAACAAAAAAAAAAAAAAAAATCAGACCAGAAACCAACCAAAAGTCACCACAGTTCACGGCCTATAATGAAAAATATTCTGAAAATCTCCAAACAAAAACAGCTGTACCCCAGACATATTTGATCAAGAAAACTCCTGTGCTTACATTCACCGCACAGCCAAATGTAAAACTAGAACATCAGACTAGATTCATATGTACATACTTACAAACGAAGCAGGAATACAATAAGTTAAATCTTCTCTTACAAACTCCGCAGACTGTGTGCATACAAAAGGCATATGGGACGAAGCTTTCCAGCACAAAAACAGGATCTGTCTTTTTGTCCAGTGCTCAGTGTCTCTCTGAGGTGACAGGAACATTTAGGACAGAAATGGCGGGAAAAAGCCAGTTACAAACTATTTCACTATGCAGCCAAGCACCATCTAAGACGGTCAAATAGCAGCTGGCGCTCACAGTGTCTTCAGTCAATTTCGAACCACTTAGCTCTGATACCCAGACAGACGCGTGGGTTTAGATTCCTCAACCCGAACCCATCTACAGCCTCTTTGAAAGTAGGCATGACAACAGTGGTACAAAGGCAAATATGGAAAGATCCATGTAAACTAAAGGGGGTGATGGGGGGGGCCTTGAGAAAGACGATTTCCCTCATCAGAGGAAGACAGCATTTCCCACGTTCGCAGGTCTCGCTGCTGATGATCACTTCGGAGACAGATCCTGCAGGGAGGTAAAGGGCGAGTTGCTAGATGATGAAGGGGACACTCCCTCCATCTTGCCCGGGGAACCTGTGGATGAGCCGATGCTGCTGAGGCTCCCATCCAGTAAATCTGGAGAGTGACTGAAAGTGAGAAAGAAAAAACAAAAACACATTAAGACCAGAGGCACTCAGTAACTCCTATAGCTGAGCTTCATGTGGTGTCAACTGCCGCCACACAATGGTCAGTAAACTAGTTGGTTACCGTGCATCATGCAGTTAGCAGTGACTGGACACTGGTCGGTGGCAAAAATGTGGTCTTTAGTGGCAAGAATTTGAAATAATCATTTTTTTTACAAGAGAGTTGTTAGTCCAACATCACCGAGACGAATCTTGGAGACATTTTGTGTCAGATGTTGCTCATCTGTTCTGTCCTAGCAACTCTTTCAGCCAAGCCAGCGTTCTTCTATCTGTGCTGTTCTGACCTTTCAACATTTAAAATGCAAACTAAAACCATACAGTCAGAGCATTAAGTACATTTGATATTGAGGTATATTTCCAGTCAAAAAAAAAAAAGAAAATCACTGGTATACCTCAAATATTTCCCACTGTACAAAGTCTGACTCCACTGGTCATAAATGGCCATATAACGTTTACTAGATGGGCAGCAACAGTTGCTTCTCTAAGGTCATTGCTTGTGTCTGTACACCTCTGCATTGGGTTAGTGCGGCTTGCAGCTCTGGGTGGGCCCACTGTTCATAACCAATCAATGCTTTCCACTTTGTTACTACTTACCTTAAGTCCAATGAAAGATGCGAAAAAGGAATCGTTTCTCACACAGTTCTCATGCAGCTGAATTTTTGTTAAAGGAATACTGATGGGCCAGAATCCCGTTTTTCCCACCGTCAAATTCCATGCTTTTCCCCATCTTAGATTTCAAGAGATCGCAGTCTATTATTGATACATTTTAATATAAAACTTTCACAGGTGAAAGTTTGGATTTTCCAATGACTGCATTCAAGACAGCGCAGTTGCATAAATACTGATGTGAAGTCTAAGTTGTGACGAGTCCAGACGTGAACACGTTGTGTCGTGATAGCGACAGATTTGTTTCATGATATTTTGGGTTTATAAATGACAAGCTATATAGCAATACTGCTGATGGCCTCCATTACCATACCCTACACTGCTCGAGTTAATCAGCCAAAGCAAATCTAACCAAACTTTAATCGAGTTGATCAATATGGTCACTGCTCAAGCCCCAACATGACAACCATGTTCTCAACGGTGTGGCATCTGTCCCTCACCAGGAACTGAGATCCGACAGGTTGGACACATCTGATGACAGCATGGTGGTGGTGCCCTGGAAGAGTCTCTTAGGCTGGCTTTCTGTCTCCATCTCCCCTGCAGAGGAAAATGAGTCGACATTTCAAAGACAGGTAATACAGATAAAGTGAAGAATACAACAAATATGAACAACTAAAGTTACCCTCTTAGAAATCAAATTATTTCAGGGTCAAATTTCTAAACAGTTGTAACTAAACCGCCCAACGCTCCTCTCAAAAACCCGAACGCAAAATCATTTTCCACAAGCTTGGATTAAATGTCTTTAGAGGGAGATTTTCCTTTTAGATTTTTAAAGACAACTATTCAGAATTTATATAGAGCACGTCTCACCTTTGCGCTTAATGGGGCCAAGGATGCTGGCTCTGATGCAGTTGATTGGACTTTGACTCCGTCGGCTGAAGAAAGCAGAAACATACAACAGACCCGATTATCACCAGGTTACGTGTGTTAACAGACGCCTAGTCAATCAGCAGCTCCGTTTAATACAGTGATCTGAAACAGTTACATGAACTTCTCCTCAAGGGTCAAACATTTTGATTCATTAATGATACTTTCAGAAATTTTATACAAAAAAAATTATTGGTTTAATGATTCTGATGCCGAACTTGAATTTTATCGTGGATCATCTCTAATCCATACGGTCAAATACAAACAATCATATTAACGTGCGAAAACCAAGGTTTATTAATTCTTGTTGGTCACCATCATTTCAAAAGTCAGAAAACGTTGAAGAAGTCTTTGAACCATCTCTGAATGACAGCAGATTGTGAGACTTTAAGCAACTTTGCCTAGTAAACGTAATCCGAACTATCCAGCAATGTTTCAGGTATTCTGACTGGAAGTAATAACGCTTTGGAGCAGCCAAGCCAGAGTCTCGACGTTAATCTAATAGAGAAACTGTGCATGAAGTGAAAGATTAGCGTGATGGAACAGAAGCCTTTCAACTTAAAAAAAACTAAAACAAACAAAAAAAAAAAAACCATAAAACCTCGGAAGCTCGTCACCAGAGATAGATCATCAAAACACCAGTGGAAACATGCAAAAAGCTGATCAACAATTGTAAGAAGGGTTTGATTGCTTTAATGACAAAGATCTTTTCATTGATCACTGAGAATATTTTTTAATGCCATATTTCTTTAATAAAACACAAATCAATATTCCTTTTACCATCTTTCAGAGATGCCCGTCTCAATTCCCATCAGAAACAAACGTCTTGGTTGAATGAAAGTATATGCCAAGAACTGGAAGAAGACCCAAACCGCCCGCTTCCAATGAAAGAGAATTAGATGGGATGTTCAAGAACCACTGGAAGATGCAGGAACACTAGTGTCAGCCCCCCCCCCCCCCCCCAGGGAAACCAGGTTTGCACTGCCATGGACTGAGAGGGAGCCGACCAGGAAACAAGCCGCTGCTTCCAGATCAACACCTTCAAGCTCAGCCCAAGTAGAGTGCCCTCTGGAGATAACTTCTGAGGTCTGGCTAGCCAAAATCTGATCTGCAGGGCAAGAAGTTGACAAGAAAAGGTTTGGAAGACTCGAGGTGAGGCTTTCAAACAAGAGAAAACTGCACCAGGCGTAAACATTGGTGGCAGAAATGGATCAGCCTGCAGGAAAACCTTGTGGAATTATGACCTTAAAGGGACCAGTGATACCGGCGCACTGAACGATGAGCATATCGGTATAACTTGGACACAGTCAGGTGTTGCTACACACCAACGATACCGATGATGTGTGTATTTCTGAGCTTTTAGGGAACGTTTTGACCCCATTTTTAGTAATGAAGTTGCTTGTTGTGTGATCATTCTGCTAGAGAAAAACAACGTTCCAACTGAATAATTAAAAGCCTTGAATTAACAGCAGACATGTCCACGATGAGTGTATGTAAACTTCTGACTGGCGGCGTCCATAAATATCTAACATTCATAAAATCCGTATGAGTTTCAGTAGAGATGAAAACAGATCAGAACATTTCAACAGTAGTTAAAACATGTACTGACCTGAACCGCCGTGTCGGGCTGGGTATCGAGCTGGGTGTTAGACCGTTGCTGCTGACAAGCAACTGGAGCGAAGGAGAGAAACACTGCTGCTCGAAGGATGGGGAAAGAAACACAAAATCACAGTGAAGACAAGCTAACCAGCAAAACATCTGGTGATCATTTTCATAACTTTGCTTTCAAAACGTTAAAAACGCAGACAATGAATATGACACAGCAACTGAGCAGACAAGGAAGAAGATACTAAGTATTTAATTTCCCATCTTAAAGCTGCAGACAAATAATATTTGTAGGAAGATCTAGTTGGACAGCGTACCTTTTTTCCTATTCCTCTGGTTGGGGACGGGGCCGGCGACACAGGCACGAAGTCAATCCGCTTTGGAGACGAAGAAGCAGACTTCTCCAAATCATTGTCGCTCTGTGAATGCAACACCAACACATGCTGAAAGCAACGTCATCCCATGACACGTATCCCGACAGCACTTCACAAACATGTAATCAAATTTTTAAAAAAGACAAATATTGTGGGAGTATTATACTACCAACTCAGCCTGGACTTGAAAGACTGGTGGCCCTGTTAACTCCCGAATGTTTGACTGTTAATCTAGCATGCTTTTACTTGTCCTCACTACATTCATAGAGAGAGGACGATGCCCTTGGGCCAAAGCATGCCTGTCCAAAACAAAGCTGTGCTGACTCGGAGGAATGCCTAAAAACAGAGCAGAACAACAACATCAACTGGGGCTCTAGTTATTCTTACCAGACTAAGGCTCTCCTCCCAAGACTGGCTTATCTGCATTGCAGCTTGAACTTCCCTGTGGGGACATAAATACATAGAACAACATTTTAGCATTTAACATAACTCATTTCGTGATCCACCCAATGACAGGCTCATACCGCTCGTGGGCAGTTTCTCTGTTCATCACATCTACTCCCTCTTCCTGTAACGATGAAGAAGAAGAAGGGCAAAGTCATTTTTTTAGCCTATTTAAATGCAGTCTTCAGACATCACTACCATCAGACTCAAAGCTACAACCTCCATTACACTGAACTGGCTTCACGCGTTAAAATTAAGCCCAACTAGGACAAGAATCCATTTTTATAAATGGATTCTCAGTAGGATTCGCCCACTACTAATAACCAAAAGACACCATCTCTTCCTTCATAAACGAAGCCAACAGCATCCTTGTTTTTCCACAGCATAGCAACATCTCGGCTCCTTACTTGTTTAATCTGATGAAGCCTGGTGCTGGGGACACGAATGGGCGACGAAGGGACCTGAACAGCAGGGAGGACAATCAGAGCTCTGTGATTCAGGCAGAAATTGCAAAAACGTGACTGAACTGCAGGAACGTACCATGTTAGGTCTGTTGACAACCGTAGTGCTGTTTCTGCGACAACGTAGCACCTCTCTCTGGAAGACCGGAGTGTTATCACTGCAACGACAAAGCCATGTGTCCGTTAGCCATCGTGCCCAAGTAATTATGTTAAATCAATGTGTAGAAAAGGGAAAAAGTCATTCATTGAAAGATGTTTCATTTAGTTGGAAGATGATCAAACTATTGCAGAACCTCAATCCATTAATCATGGGTGCACTGTTTGATCTCCTCAAGTGTCCATCGCTTTGGACTAAGGCAGCTGGGATTTCCAGGTCCAGCTCCATCTTTTCTTGTGACATGACTCCGGAGTTGTTCATTCTGCTTGACAATGCCTTTCACGCATTCATGAACCTTAAATGGCGGCCCAGCTCAGTAATGCTACATTTCTGACCCTCGAACTTTAAAAGCTTTACATGTTTGAAATGAATTTGCCCAATCAGTCAAACTAAGTCGACATGAGACAAGCCAAGTAACAACGCCGATGACGTTCAGGGCCCCTTCCTCAGTGTAGCAAGTTAACGATGGTTTCTACCCATGATAGTGTTTTATATAGTTTATATGCAGCTCTAATTACACTTTTCTAATGTTGCTCGTAACGTTATGAGCAATCAAAAACTTTCCTGATGGATGGCTAGCATGCCGTGGCTACATACCACACAATGCCCAGTAGCTGCTAGCTGCTGACCTGTTAGTCTGCTGGTGCAAGGCGGCAGAGTCTCAGCAAAGAACCGAGTTACAACTGCACTTTGCCGCCTAATACGAGTCAGGTTTCGCCTAACTAGCCCGTTAGTTGCTTTAAATACAGGTTTAATGCTCATATGAGCCTGGTTTGGACAGCGCGAAGGAACGGCGCTGCTGTGAAAAGATTGCCATACCTCCTAGCTAGCGCAGCTCAGCTAGTGTTCCACTCATTTTCGCTACCCAGATGGTTGAGCTAGATAGCCGGAGAAGCTAGCTAGCGACGTTAGCGTTGGAGAGCCATCACTACCCCTCTTAACGTTTTCTTCCGCCAACCTGCTAACCACTTCGGATGTCAGATCGAACTACACTCGGCCTACTAAAAATGTCGCCCGTAAAATCTACAGCTTGATTTCTAGCTGCTGCGAGGTTGGTGCCGCCAAGAATGAACCAGAGTCTCAAAGATTACACTGGGGCTAGGTGTTAGCAGGAAACTTCAGGCCCCTTTTAACGTTAGCACCGCTGTCCAATGAGACCGCTCCATTTGCCGGTGTGACAGCAGATTCGGTTTGCAGGAACCATATCTGTTGTCCCAATGTCTGTTTCTAACACTGTTGCAAAAAGCCAAAATAAAGCCAACGGGGTTTTCAATATTCAGAGGAAAAAAATCACACTGATTTTTGTTGTTTCAAGGGTTACCTTTTTAAGCAGGCACATTTCATAATAGCAGTGGCGGAAATAAGCTTTTCACATTTAATTATATTGCAACCACCAACTCCAGTGTGTTTTGTTGGGATTTTTGTGATAGATCAACACAAATTAGCATATGATTGTGAAGTGGAAGCAAAACGAAACTTGGTTTTCGTTCTATTTTAGTTACAAATCAGAAAACGTGTTTCAGCGCCTCTGATTGAATACTTTGTAAAATTAGCTTTCACTGCAATTACAGCTGCAAGTTTTTTATGTCGTTGCCAGACTTGCACTTTATTATATATTTATATTTAACTTTCGTCTTTGCAAAATAGCTGAAGTTTATTCATGATCTATCTACAGCAATTTTCAAGTGTATTCACAGATTCCCAAATTTTTCCATGATTGACATGTAATTAGCTGCATCAATCTTTCCATAGACAGTCCCTGCAAAATAAAATAATCCCCAACATGGACCTATATCCATCTTCCCATCAACTCTGACCAGCTTCATTCATTCATTCTCAACCTTTATTCATACAGTTGAATCCAACTGAGACACAATGTCTCAATTTCAAGAGAGAACCACCCTACCTGGTGAAATATAAGGGAAGTTAGAGTACCTGGAGAGAAGCAACATATGCTTGGGGAGAACAAGCATGATAGTACCATCACCATGTTTCACCAGTAGGGTGGTGTGCTCAGGGTGAACTGCAGAAATAGCTTTTCATCACATATCTTGTTATACAAGTAAGGCAAAAAGTAAAAGAAAAAAATGCTTCATGTGACAAGAGCACCTTCTTCCACATTTTGCCGTGTCCAGGCTCGTACAGGACCTCTCACAGATTCCTTCAAGGGGTGTCCAATGCCAGTCCTCTTGGGCCGGTGTCCTGCATGTTTTAGATGTTTCCCTTGCTTCAGCACAACTGATTTCTAATGATGGCAGATTACTAGGCTTTTGCTGAACTGCAATCACCTGAACCAGGTGTTTTAAAGCAAGAAAACATCTAAAGCATGGAGGACAGCAGCCCTCGAGGAATGACCTTGGACAGCAGGAAACAAGTTTTTTTTTTTGTCATTCTTCATAAAGGTCAGATCTGTGGACTGCACATATATTAGTAGTCCTGTTGACAGATCTTTCCAACTAAGCTGCAGATCTCTGTAGCTCCTCCAGAGTTACATTTGGCCTCTGATTAACGCTCTCTTTGTCTGACCTATCAGATCAAGTTGACAGCCATCTCCTGGTTTGCAGACAAGCTATTCTATTTCTAGATGGTTTGCACAGAACTCTGAGATGTTCAAAGGTTGGGATCTAGGTTTACAACCAAACCCTGCTTTAAACTTCTCCACAACCGTCACCCTGACCTGTCTGCTGTGTTTTCTTTTGGCCTTCATGATGGCGTTTGTTTTCTTCTGTTCTCTAACAAACCCTCTGAGGACTTCACAGAACAGCTGGATTTACACTGGTATTTAATTACACACTGGTAGACCATTTACTAACCAGGTGACTTCAGAAGGCTATTGATTCACTCACTGCATAATAAATGGGCTAAATGCAAATGCACAACACACTTTTCACATTTTTTGTGAATAAAATGTTAACTTTTTATCCTCTTCCACCTGTTACACAGTTGTCATAGAGTCAACAGCAAAAAAAAAAACCTGGTGCCTATCTCCAACAGTCTACAGTTGAGAGGCAGGGTACACCCTGGACAGGTCACCAGTCCATCACAGGGCAACGCACACACAGGACAAACAACCATGCACACACTCATTCACACCTAAGGGAAATGTAGAGAGACCAATCAACCCTAACGGTCATGTTTTTGGACTGTGGGAGAAAGCCAGAGTACCCGGAGAGAACCCATGCATGCATGGGCAGAACATGCAAACTCCATGCAGAAACTGCTGCCCTTGGCAGAATTGGCCTTGGACCTTTGGAAAACACCTTTCACAACTAAATTCAGTCGAATTTGAAAAACTTAATTAATCCATATGGCAACAAAATGTTGCAACTCTCACTAAGTTTCTCCTGCAGCATTCTGTGTTGCAGAGCATCTAAAGATGCCTCTGACTGAAGACATTGAGGTGCGTTTTCATCAGTTTTCATCAAGCTCTCGCTCAGCAACTGAGTATGGCAGAGAAGGTGCCATCGCAGACTTGAAACCACTCTTCCTCCACAACACTCCATCTAAAGGTTCCAGGTAGATGATAATGTACTACTTCTTTGTCAGGGCCTCAAATGCAGGCTAAATGTCCTTCCTGGTTAACGGTTCCCTGGTTCCTGTCGTAGAAAGCACCTTTACTGTCCTTTATGATGTTCTTTGATGATGCAAGCAAGTTAGTGGGAAAAAAATATTTCTCACTCGGAGGTCAAAAGGTTTACTTGTTTTAACACATCCCAGCCAGCTGACTGGCAGTGAGCGCAACAAGTAGGAGCTCCATGCAGCACTCACTTTTGCTGGCACATCATTAAAGAAACTTAAAACTATAGCAAAGCTATTAGTTTTGAATCCATAACTTTGTTAAACCTCATATGCCTTGACACCAGTAACCGACCCATGACCGTTCCTCATGACCTCGGGTTTCACCTCTCATTTAATCTGTAGACAAACAGAAGCCATTCGTTTAAAGGAATACTTGCCCATTGTTTGGAAACAAATCGCCGTCACAACCCTTTGCATTTGCTGTTGTAAGCGACAAACCTTTGTACAAAAGAGCACTAGTCACAGGAGGGGTGAAACATTTAATAGTCAGCGCTGAAAAGTTCAGCATTACAGCAGAAATTATCAATAGCGTTGAAGCTGAAGTGAAACAAAAACAACAGGTTGGCTCAATCTGTTTCAGGGACAGGTACATTTCAGATTCAATATTTTTCATCTGTACACTTAGGATGTCTCCCAGCATTTAAAGGCTCCCCAGCTATTAGATTAAAAGATGTGAAGAGGACAATTACACTCCGACAGAGTGATATTTCATCGTTAGCATGCCCATTAGGGATGACAGTAAACATTAAGGTGATTTTACAGCTATATGCATTACAGAGAAAGTCTTCGCACATATGCTAGTACCGAAAAGCAGTTCAGGTTTTGTCCAAAAATGGACAAAAGACGTGAAAGAAATGTTCCATCTTCTGTAAAAGTGCAGATAAAGCAGCTACAGAAAGATTCTGATAAAAGCTGATTTACAATACAAAGCAATGGTTCTTTTAAAAGAAGAGGTTGAAAATCTTTTGGTAGCACATCAATTACTAACTTTTACTTTACGGTAGCAGCATTTCTCTAAATAAATTACTCAATTAAAAAATAACATAAAACATATCAGTGTGGCAACATAAAGCATCACTAATTAAGGGTGGGCTCGTTTCTAAGGCAATCATCAGTTTTCTGGTGCGGCGATGGAAACAGAGAAGCAGGACCACCTCCTCTTTGGGACCCTGAGCAGGATCAGCATTTTATAATCCCCCAATATGAAGTAATCAAATATAAAATGAATTGCAAAGGAAAAAAATCAACAGCAATACATTAAAAAGTGTGCTGCAGCTTCTCATGCCTTGTACTTCTCCTTCCCCGTTTCACTAATGACACAGATATGCTGCAACAGAACAATGGGAAGTGAATGTAGAAGCATTTTTTACTGTTCCTATCAGAAATCAGCAAAACGTTTTCCTGTACAAAACGCATGAAGCCACTTTACTCATTTTATTTACATTGATTTCTTTTTCTATACAAATACTTACATTCAGATCTCTGAAGTACTCGTTGTAGTCTAACGCATATCCTACCACAAATTTGTCAGGGACCTCAAATCCTACAACTGAAACAGAAAAGAAAAGACAAGAGAAAATTTAGTTTCCCAACTGTGGACAACATAATAATTCACACACTGCTGGAAGTTTAACAATAAAAAGAAACAATTAGAGACAATAAAAAACTAGGCCCCCCCTCCTCACTCAAACCTGCAACAAAGTTAACGATGTCTGCATTACATAAACTGAATATATATATAAAAAATATGAAACAAAATGTAAGTGTTCACATCCATCCATCCAGAGACCAGATAACTGGGACAACAGTCTAAGCAGAAATCTACATACATCCCCTGCCCTCTTTCCCAGCTGTCCATCCTGGCATTGCCAAGCCAGCTGTGAGATTTACCTCCCTGAATCTCCTCCAACATAATCCAACATTTCACTTATCAGGACTTCCCCAAGCTTCTATTCCCCAAACCCCTCCTTGAACCGCCACCTTAATGTGGTGGAGGGGTTTGAGTGTTCAAATGATCCTAGAGGCTATGTTGTCTGGGGCTTAAATGCCCCTGGTAGGGTCTCCCATGGCAAACAGGCTCTCGGTGATGGGTCAGACAAAGAGCGGTTCAAGAATCCTTCATGAGGACCATTAAATTGAGGCACGTGACGTCGCCCGGTACGGCGGAGCCGGGGTCCCACCCTGGAGCCAGGCCCGGGGTCAGGACTCGTCAGAGAGCGCCTGGTGGCCAGGTTGCTCCTCGCGGGACCCGGCCGGGCCAAGCCCGAACGAGAGACGCGAGGCCATCCCCCAGTGGGCCCAACACCTGCAGGGGGAACCGTGAGGGACCGGTGCAAAGAGGATTGGGTGGCGGACGAAGGTGGAGACCTCAGCGGCCCGATCCCCGGATGCTTAGGCTGGCTCTAGGGACGTGGAATGTTACCTCGCTGGGGGGGAAGGAGCCTGAGCTTGTGTGGGAGGTCGAGCGATATCGACTAGAAATAGTCGGGCTCACTTCCACGCACAGCGTGGGCTCTGGAACCCATCTCCTCGAGAGGGGCTGGACTCTGTTCTACTCTGGAGTGGCCCATGGGGAGAGGCGGCGGGCTGGGGTGGGTTTGCTTGTTGCCCCCCAGCTCAGCCGTCTCGTGTTGGGGTTTACCCTGGTGGATGAGAGGGTCGCATCCCTGCGCCTTCGGGTCAGGGATAGGTCTCTGACTGTCGTTTCGGCCTACGGGCCGAGCGGTAGTGCGGAGTACCCGGCCTTCTTGGTGTCCCTGTCGGGGGTGCTGGATAGTGCCACTCCCGGGGACTCCATTATTCTGCTGGGGGACTTTAACGCCCACGTGGGAAACGACAGTGACACCTGGAGAGGCGTGATCGGGAGGAATGGCCTCCCCGATCTGAATCCGAGTGGTGCTTTGTTATTGGACTTCTGTGCTAGTCACGGATTGTCCATAATGAACACCATGTTCAAGCATAAGGGTGTCCATCAGTGCACTTGGCACCAGGACACCCAAGGCAGGAGGTCAATGATCGACTTTGTTGTCGTATCATCAGACCTTCGGCCGCATGTTTTGGACACTCGGATGAAGAGAGGAGCTGAGCTGTCCACTGATCACCACCTGGTGGTGAGTTGGATCCGCTGGAGGAGGAGAAAGCCGGACAGACTTGGCAGGCCCAAGCGCATAGTGAGGGTCTGCTGGGAACGCCTGGCGGAGCCCTCGGCCAGGGATGTATTCAACTCCCACCTCCAGGAGAGCTTTGACCAGATTCCGGGGGATGTTAGAGACATAGAGTCCGAGTGGACCATGTTCTCCGCATCTATTGTCGATGCTGCTGCCCATATCTGCGGCCGTAAGGTCTGCGGTGCCTGTCGCAGCGGCAATCCCAGAACCCGGTAGTGGACACTGGCAGTAAGGGATGCTGTCAAGCTGAAGAAGGAGTCCTATCGGCTGTGGTTGGCTTGTGGGACTCCTGAGGCGGCTGACGGGTACCGTGAGGCCAAGCGTGCTGCGGCCCGGGCTGTGGCAGAGGCAAAAACCCGGGCCTGGGAGGAGTTCGGTGAGGCCATGGAGAAGGACTACCGGTCAGCCTCGAAGCGATTCTGGCAAACCGTCCGGCGCCTCAGGAGGGGGGAAGCAGTGCTTCGCCAACACTGTTTATAGTGGGGGTGGGAGGCTGCTGACCTCGACTGGGGAAAATTATCGGGCGGTGGAAGGAGTACTTTGAGGATTTCCTCAATCCTCCATCACGCATTCCTGGTGGAAACAGAGGCAGGGGACTCGGGGTTGGACTCTTTCATCACCCAGGCTGAAGTCACCGAGGTGGTTAAAAAGCTCCGCGGTGGCAAGGTTGGGGGTTGATGAGATCCCCCCTGAGTACCTCAAATCTCTGGATGTTGTGGGGCTGTAATGGTTGACACGCCTCTTCAACATTGCAGGCGGTCGGGACAGTGCCTCTGGACTGGCAGACCGGGGTGGTGGTCCCCCTTTCATAAAAAAGGGGGACCGGGAGGGTGTGTTCCACTAAGGGGGATCACACTCCTCGCCCCCTTGAAAGGCCAACCCCAGGGTTTTGGAGAGGAGAGTCCGCCGGACCTGTTCCCAGTGCTTTTGGCTCCGGCAGGGCTGCCCTTTGTCACTGGTCCTGTTCAAAACTTTTATGGACAGGATTTCAGGTGCCCCAAAGGGCTGGAGGTTTTGGGTTTGGGGACCAGGGATTTCGTCTCTTCTTTTTGCAATGACGTGGCCCGCTGGCCTTCTCACCCAAGGATACAGCAGCGCGGGGGCGGTTTGCAGCCGAGTGTCAAGCGGCTGGGATAAAGATCAGCTCCTCCAGTCAGGGCCATGGTTCTCGAAAAAAAAAGGGGTGGCTTGTCCTCCTCAGGTTGGAGGGGATTCCTGCCTCAAATGGAGGGGGTTTTAAATTTCGGGTCTTGTTCACGAGTGAGGGAAAATGGGGCAGGGGAGCGCAGACGGGTCGGTGCGGGTGCCCAATAATGGGGGCGCTGTGCGGTCCGTTGTGGGAAGAGAGAGTACCGAAAACGAAGATATCGATTTACGGGCGGTCCCACGTTCCTACCCTCACCCATGGCCATGAACTTTTGGGTCATGCCAAAGAACGGATCCCAGTACAAGTGGCTGAAATGGCTTTCCCCCGTAGGGTGGCCGGGGGACTCCCCTTTGAGATAGGGGAGGAGCTGGGGCCCTCCGGGGGGGGGCTCGGGGAGAGCCGTGTCTTTTCCCCATCGAGAGGAGCCAGTTTTAGGGGGGCTCGGGGATGTTATCGGATGCCTCCCGGACGCCTTCCTGGGGTTTTTCCAGGCACGTCCCCAAAACCGGGAGGAGGCCCGGGGACGGCCCCGGACCGCTGGAGGGACTATGTCTCTCGGCTGGCCTGGGAAAGCCTTGGGCTCCCCCCCGGGGAGTGGAGGGGGTGTCTGGGGAGGGGCGTCTGGGGTTTTCTGCTTATCTGCTGCACCCGGGCCCCTAACGGGGGACGACGACGAAGTTAGTTTGGATTAAAAAAATTAAATTCTAAAATAATATTATATTTCTAAACTTGTCATTAAAAAGTTTACTTATATTTCTTTAGTATTTCACAGAATTGCCTTTCAAACTACATGAATTGGGTCAAACGTTTTGGGCGTAAGCCGTCTTGCTCACCTTCTCAGCTCTGCTCACAAATTTACTAGGGGACTGAGATCAGGGCTTTGTGATGGCTGCTCCAGAACACTGAATTTATTCCCCATCAACCACTTGAACTTATTTGGTGGCATGATTAGGGCTAAAGTACATCTGGACAACCTGTTTGTGGCCAGGCTTTAACTGATATGTTGAGATGTAGGTTTAATATTTCCATAGTGTTGCTTTCTTATGATGGCATCTATTTTGTGAAGAGCACCAGAACCTCCTACAGCAAAACACCTTTCAGAACAATATAACAGATTTTATACTTCCCTATAATAATTTAAATTTATGAATGTGGCACCTACAGCTTTCTGCAAATTTCACCCCGGATGGAACCGACGTTTGGAGGGCCACAATTCTTCATATTGTGGCTGTTTGAGGCGCTGCCTTTACGTACATCCAGCATGGTGCTTCCAGTTAACTCAAACCTTATAGTAAAACCTGTCACAAGCTCGCAAAACTTGACATCATCATCTGAACTTTCCCAAATTGAAACGTCATAGTAATTCTAATCCAATCCAACTTCATACAGGATATAAAGCACTTAAAACAAACACAGAGGCCGAATTGCTGTGCAGATAAAAGCAAAATACAGAGGACACGAGCAGAACCGATAGAATTCAACATTAATGAAATAGGAAAATACATGGACATAAAACTGGGATAAAAATAACATTAAATCAACATAAAACCAACACCCCACAAAGTATCTAAAGCTTTAGAGTTTTAAAAATGATCAGAGAGGATGTCTGCCTTATGTACAGTGGCAGATCATTCCAGAGTTTAGGACCGGCTACAGAGAAGGGCTGGTACCCTTTGAGCTTACGCCTGGTTCCCGGTACTGACAAGAGCAAAAGCTCAGCTGAACAAAGAGAACAAAGTGGCATTTAAAGCTGTAAAAGTTCAGAGATGTAGAGTGGATCGAGGCCATTTAAAGACCTAAAAACAAATAAAGAATCTTAACATGGATCCTAAAGTGGACGTGCAGCCAGTGAAGTGAACTCGGTGAGATCTGCTCAAACCTGTGCATGTTGACGTTCAGTAGCATTCTGAACCATCTGCAGGTGTGTGATTAAAGACATGCTGGCACCTTAAAGCGGACTTTATTTTTTTTGATTGGTGCGGTTTGTTTTCACATTGTACTTTTTGCAACCATTACTTGTAATAAAAGCCACGCGGGTGACGATCATTGCTCCCATTGGACAGAAATGACGGGGGCGGGACAGAGCACAGACCCGAAAATTTAGGAAAACAGCTATAGACGTGCTGCGTGCAGCACCTCTGTTCTGCATATTTGTGCCGTTATTACAGCTACAATATTATTGTGAGAGTCAAGAGCAGCTCATTCAACACAGATTTTGCAACGTTCTATTTATACGTTTGGAACAGTGTTGGAGAATGCGCGCTGAACGCCAAAGAAGACGCTGTGCTCTGCGCGCCCGGTCCCACATGCCCGGTGTTGCACCAATCAGCTGGCCAGGTATGATTTGAGTATAACGTACACCTTTGCTATCGGCTACGGTGGCTTGTTAAGTCCAAAGAGACGTACGTTTTCTGCAGTTGGTTCGGATCGGGGCCGGTTCGTATTCAGACCATAAGCGAACCGCACCAGAGTCCGTTTTGGAAGCGGACCGAGATCACCTCAAAAAGTGGGTCTCGGTCCGGTTGTTTGGTCTGGACCAGGGTTCCCTTAAGTCTATTCACACCTGCACAAAGGGTCCGAACCAAGGGTGGAACCGAACTCTGGTCCGTTTAAAGCAGACCAAAAGTGGCAAGTGTGAATACAGCCAGAGTCCTCCAGCATGGATTGCTGTCTCTGAGTGCCTTTCTGTCAGCATGGGCTTTATCTTGGCCAGTTGCCGAAGCCGACACCCACAAATGTTGGTTTTAAAATGAACAATTGCCTTATATTTCCAGCTTCTTTCAACTTCAGCAACTGGCCAAGACACCCCAGGTCCAAACACAGGCCCTTTGATGTGCCATCTAATACAATCACCCTAATTTTTTTGGGTTAAAAATTAGAAATAATGTAAAGCCACCCACCCCTTAAAATCATTAAAACAATTACGAAGGGGCCCAAAAGAGTTTGTCACCCTTTAATGGGACATAGATTTGGCAGTCGTCTGCATAAAATGCAAAAGAGACACCTTGCTTTAGAGGAATGGACCCATGTAGGAGCAGATAAAGACTAAAAAGCAGGGACTCTAAAACAGAACCCTGAGGAACTCTGTATAAAGAGGTGCAGTGGAGGACACAGAGTCTCCCAGACTGACACAAAGTTTGATCTCAAACCAGTCTAGTGCTGTTCCTCGGATGTCCACCCACTGCTCCAACCGGGATAAAAATATTTTGTGTTCTTCTGTCAAATGCTGCAGTTAAATCCATGAGCCCAGGAACACCACAATCAGTCAGTGGCTAAAAAAAGATATCATTAAAAAAGCGCAGACTCTGTGCCGTGCAAACATTTAAAACCAGACTGTAAGATTTAGAGAACTGCCATTAACACTTTACATAAATTTCTGAATTTGAAGAATAAAAACATTTTTCTACAACCTACTACATCTATATTCCAACAGACTGGGTCTGACATGAAAAGGAGTTTAATCAGCACAACCAGAAAAGCTCATTTACTTTTCTTTGCTGGAGACAATAATGCAGAGCCATTCAAGGCATACCTGACCCCCCCGTAGAAAACATTTGTGACATGATGAAACCACAATATGTTCCCATTAAAAAGGCATGGCAGAGGGAAAGGACAGACCTGGCCGCAACCACGATCTTTTCCCCAATCAGAGGTTGACCCCTGAACCGAAGCACTACTTTAATCACTCCACTGTTCAGTGCCAGAAAGCCTTTATTGACGACTCACAAATTTTAAAGAAGGAAATTAAAATATTTAACTAAAATCTTGGGTTCATATTATCTACAGTAAATTAAATATTAATTTAAAAAGTCTAAATTATAAAATCAGTCACAATCAAAATGATTATTATTATTAATACAGCAATCCTCAGTTTTTCAAACCTTACCCGCTGTGTGAAGAAAAAAGCTAAATAATAATAAAGTCAGTTAAAAACAGGATTTATTCAGATACTTACAGTCTGGTCGGTAGCCGACACTCCTTGGTGTTCGTTTCACCAGCAAACTAAGAGCAAAGAATAAATCAACAAAAGATGAAACTGCAGCACAATTAACAAATGTTGCTATAAAAAGGACGTTGTTCAGATACCTTGCTACTTTAACCATTTTGGGATTGTACTGCTTGAGGAGTTGCAATAATGTCTTCATAGTCTTGCCTGTGTCAATGATATCCTGGAAACAAAGCATGAGAGGAACTCAGAAAAGTGGGATTAAAGAGACGCTTTAGTTTATTATAGAATGAGACAATAATAAGACAATACCTCCACAATCAGGACATTCTGTAGAGAAGAGAAGAAGAGTAATTTAATACTTAGACACAGACACATAATTCGATCAGTGAAAATGTGTGAAAACATACAAGATCCAGCAGGGAAAATGTTTGAAAATATATAATATAGATATGTTAAAATAAAAATAACAACAACGTTAAATACATGACCAGTAGTTAATTCTCTTAGAAATATTTCAGAGTTGTGAACTTGTCAAACATTTTTTTTATTTCAAATAAAACTAAAAGAAATGTATGCTTGTTTCTCATCAGGCTTGGTAATTAGTGAACCATCATGTTAGAATTGTTAAGGCAGCTTGAAGCTGCATGGAAAACTGATGTTAGACAAATGGAAAGTCCATAAAACTAGTCTTTCATATAAGGGGATGTGTTTAGGGGTCTCAGAGTAGATGGGACTGCAAAGAAAAGCAAGCCACATTTTGCAGATATTCATTTGTACAACAGAATAAGAAAACCATGTAGATTTTTCTTTCCACATTTATGTGCTGCTTTTCATGTATTTTACATTAAATATCCAACTAAATGCATAAGTATTTTATCTTTTGGTATTCTTGTTAAATATGAGGAATGGTGGCGCTATGTGTGTCGTAGCGATCTCGGTCCTCCACGCATGTGCTGCATGTCTACCCCCTCTCTCCACCCCACTTCCTGTCAGCATACTTTGGAAAAAACAAGCGCTGATGAAGCACTTTTTCATACTGACCTTTCCTGTCAGAGTTGACAGATCGTCCCCACCGATCACTTTGATTTCACCAGTCGACTGGTCGTTCTGCAAAGATGAGAAGACGAGTGAGTCCACATGACGACATAAAAGCAGGAAATACAAACAAGAATTGGATCATGATAAAGATAAAAGGGAAAATAATCTTAAATAACAATATGACCAGATGCTAACTGTGCTTCATAACTTAATTAACTTCTATGTGAGGCCCCACCAGGGCTTCACATAGAAGTAAGGGCAGTGTCCATTCTGACCCGGTTTAGGTGAAAAGCTTTACAGGCTGTCCCATAGCTGAGAAAACGACCCTGCATCCACTACATTCAGAGAACTAGCAACATAATCCAAAGGGACAGTTGTCCAGATTAAAGTTTTATCCAGGATGTTGAAAACTTTGATCTGTGACTAAATGATAAGGGTCATGCTAAATGACCCTTATCATTTAGCATGAGGGTTACTCTGAATTTTCTTTTTCAGTCAATACAGGGATTTCTGGGTTTATATTGGATGATGGCTTCTTTCTTTTTGATTTTTTAGCAAATGACAAAACAACATGAAACTAAAATGTCTGATTTTAATTGTGAGTTTTTCTTTTCATGCTGCAGTTTCTTATTTCTTTTAATTGCCACTCATTTCAGTCACATGGTTTGTTTGCAGCTTCCTGAGAAAGACGTGCTGTCCTTGACCAGGCCACAGATAAGCTGCAGAAAATGCAAAACAACTCATCCACTGTTTGCAATCATTCATTTATACTGTGTCCACTTCTTTTGCTCCAGCTCCTATTTGTTTATTGTTCTAATAAAAAGTTTGTGATAATTTAGATCAGGTTAGCTTTCCGTCTCTCAGGCACATATTTATTCTTTATAAAACCTAGTAAGGATTTGGATTTCATATTCTAATTTGGAGCAGGTCAACAGCTAACCCTCTGCTGGACTGTTACAGATGTAAAAACCAGCTGAAAATGATAACATGATACATTACACAGTAGCTCTTGAGGCGAATGAAGTCCACGGTCATTGGGATGGAGCGGTCGCTGTTCCTGTTCAGGGCTTTAATGTAGTCCAGAAGGTCTGCAAAAAACTTGTAACCCCCCTTGAGCACGCATAGGGCCACAATGTGGTGTTCCCCCATTTCCTTCATGATCTCCCTCGCCAGTCTCTCTGTCCTAAGACAACATAGGAGGGAGACAGAAACTCATTGAGGATAATCAGCTGTTTTGTGCTACAGTCACCTAAAATTCCTGTTTTAGGTTTTAAGCTGTCTTAACTATACAAGACAAACCTTTCTACAAGCCACGTGGTGTTTGCTTGTGTATGTGACAGTCATAGTGATGCAGCGCAGGACTGTGGGGTGTTTAACTGGAGCAATGTCAGCGGGGTGGTCGGTTTTTTACGGTGTCCAAAGGGCGGAGAAATATCGGTTATCTGCCATAACAGCAATATTAATATCAGATATTGGCCCAGATTTTCATATCGGTGCATCCCTAGTCAGAAACAGTGTAGCATTGCCTGTGTGTTTAGGGTCGTTGTCCAGCAGAAGCTGAACCTCTGGTTTTCTTCCAGGACGGTCCTGCGTTTAGCGCCACAATCTGACCAACTTCCCCGTCCCTCCTAGAGAAAAGCATCCCCACAGCATGCTGCTGTCACCACCATGCTTCACAATGGGGATAATGCTTTGTTATTTTCTCAATAAACGTATAGCCTATTTCCAAGAATGGCTTTCTTCTTGACTCTCTTCTACAAAGGCCAGGTTTGTGTAGTCCTATATAATAGTTGCTCTGGAGACAGATTCTTCCACCTGAGCTGTGGATCTCTGCAGCTCCTCCAGAGTTACCATGGGCCTCTTGGCTGTTTTCGTATAAATGCTCTCATCCAGTCGGGCACGTGGTCATTTCTGTAAGTCGACTATTGTGTTATACTCTTTCCATTGTCAGATGTTGGATCTTTAAGGCCTGGGATTCTGTTTTACAGCCTAATCTTTCTTTAAACATCTCCACAATCTTCTCCCTGGTCTTTCTGCTGTGTCCCTTGATCTTCTCAGAATAGCTGGATTCACACTGACTTTAAATTACACTTATTATTAATTAATTCAGAGATAAATGGGACTAGATACAAATGCACTGCATTTTTTATTAGTATTTATGAAAATATTCAAAACCGTGAATCATTTTCCTACTGTTTATATGTCTATCATAAAATTCCATCAAAATACACGTGTATACATATACATACAGTATGTATACATTTCCAAGGCGCCGTAAAGTTAGCGTTTATGGCTTCAGCTCAGAACAGAGCTTGTAAATACGGTTGGAGATGCATTAAGAAACACCATAAACCTGTAGAAATACGATGATATAGCAAAAAAGAACCCAAAAACCAGGTGCGACGGGATTCAGAAACTAGACTGATCTCTTTAACTCAGCTTTTCAGGGAAACAAGGTAAACAATCAGATCTTCATACTCAAACCGTTCATAGAAATTCAGAATAAAGTAGAAGAGCAAAAGTGAAATTGGATTAAATGATTAAGGTAAGGCGGAGGTTTTCAGGCTCCAGAGCTGGCTCTAAAGATGCTCTGTGTGAAAGAGTCATTGCCTAATCCACCAATAAAACAGAAAAGCCACCTTTCGTTGAACCTATGGTCCACCACACTTTTACTTAGTAGTTTTGAGCTGTTAAACATATGGTAACCCACCTGTCCAAGATGAGTCCGTGAGGAATATAGACCCTCTCCAAGTCAGCAGCATAGTGCTTTGGTATACAGAAAAGATCCAGGTCATAGCCTTGCTCCTCATCGCTAATCTGAAAACAAAAAGTGGTAAGAAATGGTAAAACTAAATATCTTAGGCGTTTTTAACCAGCAAAGATCATTCATCAGATAGAGGGCAGTTTATCTATCACAACACACAAGATGTGGCCTGTTCTTCACCGATTAACAAGCACCCAGGATCTCCACCCAGGCCAGGCCCACTCTGAGGCAGCTGATTGGTGACTACTGTCGGACTCTCAGAAACAGCGTGCTTTAATATTTCAGACATCCTTCTGTCCCTCTGCCGTCACTGCTACGGGTTTCCTTAGAGGAAACATTTAGTCTGAGAGACTAATTTTAATCTGCTCTGCCGTATTCTCAGACTTTCCATGAAACGTTTAATCTTCTTCCAGTTACATTTAGGAAAATTACATTTCCTGTTTGTGTCTAGCAGTATGTCCCGAGAACACAGACAGGATAACTGGAATCATGTGACAGCGGCAAGCGAGTGTGGGAATGAGGTGCCACGGTTCTTCAAAGATGCAGCGTGGATATGTACATCCTCAAAGAAAATTAGGTGATGAAACTCCCATACTTGTGCACCAGATGGTGCCTGCTGTAAATGTTTGGGTTAAACCCATTCAGCTTCAAATAATAATGACTGATAACAAGCAGATGTCCTTTTGGTCACATGATCCGACAGATTCTTTCCCCAGGCAGGCCTGCAGTGTGGGAAGGGACTGCACCAATCTGAGGTCACAGCGAAAAATTCACCTTTAAGTTTGTGTTTTTACTGAGAAGCTGGGGACCGTACAGTAGCCACTTTAAATCCAGGCCAGGGCAAACTTGATGTTTAACCAGTGTTTCTGTTTGCTTTCCAGGACTAATCACAATCTGAACTGTGCTGACCATTTCTGGGAAAACAGAGAACTGGATAACCGTTTCATCACAGCCCGTAAATCACATATTACAAAATGCTCTTGTCCCACACAGGCAGACTTTGTCTTCTAGTTCAAATTAACAATAATACTGCAAAGAGAAATGTGCGTCGAAGACATTTCTGATCAGTAGCGCTGGAGTTTAGCCTGGAGCAAACTTTTAAAGCCGAGTCAAAACCAAGCACCGACCTGATCAAGGGCCGTACAATCTTAAATTTATACTATTCAAAGCACTATCTCAACATTAACTTTCATTTCATAGGATAACGTTTCAGCATTTTAAATAAGACGGATTGTTTTTTTCCTACAAAGAAAAAAAAAGGAAAAATCAGCGATTGCAGACTAGGCGAAGGTCAAATACAGTATTTCCCGCTTTCTAAACTGCTTAAAATTGTCAATTACACCGTAATGATCAGTTAAAATCCTTGTCAAGAGATGCTGGGAGAGAGTTTGTTTCAGCTTAGAGTTTAGGTACATAAACATTTGTATCAGATAAAGTTGTTACAAAGAGTATACTAAAACGGTAGTAAAAGCAATAAAGATGAATTAAAAAGCAACAAAATCACAGCTTTCGTCACACTTTTCCAGGCCAATATGGAGTTCTAATTTTCCTCTGACCTGCCTGTTTGAAGTGCAAAAACTACGTATGGTTTTCTTCAGGTCTATAACACAAGGAAAAATGTGTTGCAAGTGTTTTTGATATGGAGGTAGATTTGTCTCAATATTATTCAATCAAACATAAAATCTCAATCAAAAAAATGAATTGTGGTCAAAACTTTTGGAATATTCAATCAAAACATGAACATCCTGGGCGGGGCCTACAGACGAACGATGTAAGACGTTTCCCTATTGGTTAGCGCTGACTAAAGCGGCAGACTCTGATCCCCCCGCCTATGAACTTCCGCTCGAACTGCAGGGCTTGTTGTACAGAAGAAAACTGCGGTCAAGTGAGCCGACAGTCAGAAATATGCGGTCAGGCCAGCCGACACCAGCTCTCTCTTAAAGATTAGCCTCACGCATACAAGGTGCATTACGGTAATGGAGCAGAAAGGACCCGATCCTGGCAACGGTTGAGAAAATAAGAGGAAAACAGAAAAGGAACCTACAGAACATTTATATTAATTACATTTTTACAACTTTCACATTCATGTTTTATGTAAAAGAATAAATATTTAATATTTTACTGTACAGTTTTGGAGAAATTCACTGTAATTCATTGTAATTCATTGTACCTCAAAATTAAGATTAACCAGCATATGCTTTTGCCTAACTTTGAGGAATGTATTTCTCCAAAACCATGAGAGGTGACAACACAATCTCTTCAGATTATATTAGAGGGTCATCTATACTTTTCTCTTGTGTTGCTCTGTAAAAGGCTTGTGAGGTGTCCAGAGTGCACAAGTCAGTGTGGGGTTTGATATTATCTCCTTTAGTCTCCTCAGAAGTCAAGATGCTGCATTTTGATCAACTTACAGATGTAATGACTGGAAACAATAGAGGGAATTGAAATAGTCCAAATTAAATCTATTTTGAGCTAGAAACTAATGTCTGGATCTCTCTTAATTTGGATCAAAACACAAGAATCCCACTGTCCAACAACAATTACAATAACTCGATAGCTAATCCAGAGTGATATTTGTAAACTAGTTGCACAGACTTGAAGCCTATTTAAGAAGGTCGCGTTTTAGCAAGCACCCTTGCTAGGAGGCAGTCTGTTTGGTCCCAACTGTGTAATTACACGAGTAAAGATGCTGACGGGCGCAGAAACCCACACGTTTTGTTGGGTGAGTTCACGCAGAACCATCTCTTGCGTCACTCAGCTGAACGTGGAGAGCGCGTCTCTGTCTCCAGCCGCAGGCCACGTTTTAAAACGCGTTACGAAAAAACACCAGACAGTTAAATTACACACTGTAGTGCACAATCAGTGAGCTCAGTGTCCCAGTACAGCGTGTTATTCCTCTGGGGTAACCTCCGACCACCTCCCGTCTCTTATTTCACTGGAGGGAACTCACCACAACACAGGAGCTCGACGTCGCCATGTCAGGGTCCATTCCCCAGCGTTTAAATGCAGATGTTCTACCTCCGTCTTCTGGTAGAGAAGACTAAAATGTATGCTCGGGTTACTTTGGCTGTCTCCTCAGACCTGAGACGCACATGAACCTTCGTGAAGTGTGTCTTTCCGGGGGCTTCTCTGTACCTCCGCAGCCCGCTCTGCATAGGAGCGCGGCCAGCCAATCACGTGAGAACAAAAGGCTTGGCCCCGCCCCTCTGCGAAGAGGGTGGGGACGGCTGCACGAGCTAAAACAGCTTTGATTGTCCAGCGGCGCGAGGTCAATCTCAGACTTCCGAGTCATTCCACAGGTTATAAATACATTACCATGTTTATTCGCTTGATCAGACTCTACCAAAACGGTTATGACTTTGTCTCTAACAAAATCACACATTTAACACTATATTACGAGTAAAAAAAACATTTAAAAGCTGGAAAACCTATAAATTTAAACATAAATCTGTTGCGGATAAATAAGCACTTTACTGGAACAAATAGAACCTTTTGAGCCAGGCCCTGTATAACCAGGAAGCATTTCCACGTAGGAATTCAGTACAATTAAAATTCAAAGGTTTTTACATACCAGATGCATAATTAAACAAATAAACTGATTAATAAACCCCTAGTCATATAAAAGCATAATATACATAAAATCCAAAAAGAATAAAATCACATCCAAAATATAATTAAAAACGAATACAATCACTTAAACCAGTGCATCCACTAACAGGCCCAGGGGATTTGTGAGCACTACAATAATAGTGTTAAAAGCACCATCCAATTATTTGATAAAACTGATCAACTTTCTTAAAAAGTGCTTTACAAGAGTAAACACTTGGCAGTTACAATCATCAGACTCCTCCCTCTGGGTATTTTAAGGAGGATTCTCTTTGTGCCATCAAATGCAACATTCAACTTCTGCATGTTGGAAACCAGAGTCAGATGAATGGATGATCACCAGGCAGAACTTGTTGACATGCTGAGGAGGTACTTCCTTTGATTTAGGTCAGTTGGAGCAGCGATGTATCCAAAGGTGACAGGAGAGTAGCACTTGAGGGCTGGAGTTGGAGACCCCTGCTGTAGTTAGATGTGTTTCCTTGATTGGAAAAAAAACACACAAAAAAACACCTTTATTTACAAGAATATGATGAATAGATGCATGTCCACTTATCAGCAACAGAGAAAAAAGATAGCATAAGCACTTTTGATTTAGAGATCCTCCATACAGACAGTGAAGATGGATTAGAAACAGTTTGTATATTTAGATTCAAGGGGAAGGAATGAGTCTGAGGGATGAGGACAATGCACAGTTTGTAGATCGCGTAGAAGTATTTTGACTTCTTATCCAATTCCAACTTTGCAGTGTAGTTATAGCTTTATGCGTAAAATCATGAAATTATGTCTTTAGTTTCTTGAATGAATGAATGATTTTTGGTTACAAGCTGTCATGTCTCCAAGCTGACAAACAATATTTCTTCAAATATCCTCCTACTCACTGGATGAATTACCAGCCCAACTTAAATATGGGCTGGATAGTTTACTCCCACTACTTTTGTATTGTGTGATTATTGTATTATTCACTGAAACCCAGGTTGGGTGATTCATACATGATGTGGTGACTCTCCCACACCTTAATATTGAGCCAGCTCAAGACTGTATGAAACTCTGAGCAGAATTTGATTAGGGGGCCCTCTTGCCTACAACCATCACAATACCTCTAATGTTCAGAATAAATTGTCTAAGCCTCATTGTTTGCATGTTGTGCATTTAATACCTCTAGTTTCATAATGTACTCGTCAACCAACAGATAAATAATAAACTTAAGTTACAGGAAGTGATGACCCTCATATTAGGCATCTTATTTAAAACATTAGTAGCAGTAAATAATTTCTTTGACTTACTCATTTAGTTTTGTCAATTTTGTGTGATGTACAGCTTTTCAATGCAGACTCAGCAGAGTGGGAAAGAAGATGTCAGTATAATTAGTCTGGTAACAATAATTACCAAAAAAGATTCAAGCACTTCTGGGGCCCCAAGCAGCCTTTTGCCTCAGACTGCAATAGATGTTGTTTATCATAGAGTTCATTGTTTGAAAATAAGCTAAAATATTTCTTCTCAGCTACTTTAGGTAGAAAAACTAACAGGTATTTAACTTTCCCTTAGTAAAAACATATATAAAAAGGTATAAGTTTTTCAAATTACAAACCAAACTGGGAACTTTATCATGCAAAATTGTTCTTGATAGACTAACAAAGAAAACTTTAAAATATCGTTTTGAGCTTGCTAAACCTTTTCTAAGGTACGAATTAAATTGTTCTGTCATATCTGTCTTTGTTTTTTCAAAAAAATAAAACTGACTCATCATGCCCAAAGCAGTGATTACATTTTATCTTGCCTCTCTCTTTCCTAAAGAATACAGAGAGTGTTCATATAAATCTACAAAAGTATAGCTCAAAGTGGTCAGCAGAAAACTATAGGGACATAAAGTGACTCTACAAGACCAGCTGTGCAACAATGATGCATAAGCTGCCACATAACCTACATAGACCACTCAATGTTTAGTAGACCATTTGACATCTCCAGATTAGCACGAGTAACATTTGTTCTATATCTGGTTCGTTAAAATGTGAGCACAATATTGTAGTTTTTTTCTTACCATTTTGATAAGGTCTAGATATATTTGCCAAGTGAAACAAGTTATATGACGAATCTAACAATGTAGCTCCACACTCAGCTTCAGTCTGGGGGTCCCAAATGAATTTTAGGAATTAGAGCTCTGTCAAGACCTCCGTATGCAAAAAAAGCTCCTGTGTAATACTTGGCTGGGAGTTTACAGCCCCTGTCTTCAGTTTTTGTTATAGATTTTGGGCTTTTAGTTTCATTTTGTGCAAGAAGATCATTTTCAGAAGCTGCTTCGCTGAAAGGAGAGAAAAAAAAAAAAAGTTTGCCAGAAAAACACACCATGACAATAATCCATGGTTTTCTCTTCAGAATGTAATATTTGATAGAGAAAGGGACTGATGTTTTATGTTGACCATACTAGGGACATTATGGAGATCTGAGACCTAAACAGCACGGAAACTTTAGTTATGTTGCCATCAACTGTGTAAACCTTCAGCATGCTCTGACAGCAGCCTCATAGTTCGTGTGTAACAGCCTAACAATCAGTTCAGGTAAGAAGCTTGCATACTCTCATCACAGGCATGAGTGCCATTCATTAATGAATTTTAAGGATTCATTGAACTTTTTTTTCTGGGGTTGAGCGAATATACAGCAAACATCTTTTTCTTTTTAAACAGCAATTAGGTGCACAAGTCTTGATTTAGTTTGGACCTTCTCTAATCCACAAGGTTAAAATAGGAATGTACACATCCAGTAAAATTTGGTTAAACGTCCCTTAGACAGTTGCATTATGACCCCAGTCAATCATCAGCAAGCTTCTGCCCTTCTTCTGTCTATACATTTAACTACTCTTCATGGCAGAGTTGGAATAAGGAAGTGGTCTTGCATCTTCATCATCTATACACACTGTGCAAGGAACCAATACGACTGGAAGCATAACACACCCACAGCCTGATCCAGCCACCACCATTCTTGGCAAAAGACAGTTTGTAGGTCTAAAAGCCTTACCTTCACTCTCACAAACTTTCCTCTTGTCCTCATGGCACAGGCTTTATCGCTTTTGGCTGCCAAACGTCTCTCTTTTGTGGTGCAGGGACATTTTTTCTTGGTTGGTGTTTTTGGTGGAGCCTTGGTGGTTCCTAAAGATTTTAACCAATTCCTTTTCAGCTAAAGGTAACAGTTTCTTCCAGATCTTGACCAAGCGGTGACAGAACTAAAAATCTTGTACAGAGAATCATTTATACTGATATTGGAATTTGCAGGTGTTTAGAAATTACCCCAAAAGTATTCCTCACCTCGTTTAAATCTGCAATTCTCCTCCTTAGATCTTCCTGGGCTTTCCGAGCCCAATGAATGATGCCAAACAAATTCTTTTTAATGTTGGCAAAAAGATACTTACTTGTAGCACTCATTAGGATCCATTATGATAAGTTAATTTTGCTCCCCCTAGGGAGGACTTCCCAGAGCATTCAGCATTTTTTAAAGTATTTAGGTGAACGTGCACCATCAGTTATCACATTATCCCCAAACGGTCGGTTGTTGGTCCATTTGTTATGGATTTCAGCATATTCCAGGCATGTCCCATTACGGTCCTCAGAGGCTGGTGTCCAGCATGATTCAGTTGTGTCCCCGCTCCATCACAGCTGGCTGAAATGGCTGAATTACCTCAGGTTGTCATAAAGCACTCCAGATATCTGATTAACGTTTTTATGAGGCAGGTGTGGTGTAGCAGGGAAACATCTAAAACATACAGGGCACCAGTTTTGACGACCAACATCAAAAAGTGCAGCATGTAGGTTTTTAAACCTGCGTGAAATAAACTCCTGTGTGTTTAGAAATCCTTTCATGTTTGTCATTGTCTCGCTATATCCAAAGAACTGCTGAAGTTATTAATTAAAAAAAGGCAAAAGATGTATGACCTCTATTAATATTAGAGAGTTAAACTTCTAGGGTTACATTAAACTCAAGAGATTTCATTCAGAGCTGTTTTTTTTTTAAACACCTACAATAAAAATTGGAATTGAGAAAATTACTTTTTAACTACTTTCAATTTCAAGTAAAGACCCAGTTTACCCAACAATGTGTAAAACAAAATATTTTCTATTCCAATCATCCATGAATACATTTGAGATGCAAGTAAACAGTACACCGAACAGAGTCGACCCTCCTCCCCTAAAGGGCTCTAGGTTGCCCTTTAGGAGTCAGATAAAAACAAAAACACCACCTTTGACAGTGGGGAAAACCCAAGAGCATGCTGGCAAAAGTTGTCACTGTCTGACATCCGGATATTCAAAAGTACTAATGATCGGGATACAGTAGCAAAATATTACATTATCAAGAAAGAACATGTTACATGTAGAGTATTCTTAAGACGTGATATCAGAAACAGGGTAATCAAACTGCACAACTTGAGAAAGACTAGTAACAAACAGACCCATTTTAAAAGTGAGTCCCACAGAGGCTGAAGGAGAGCAGGAAAGGTTTCACCTTTCCATGAGTGTGGTTCGTGTAATCTGGGAATGTTGGGGGGGGTCATGGGCAGTAAATGACAATCAGATCAGTCCATCTGTTCATGGCATTAATCTGCACCCCACGATGAATCTGGAGAAAGATTAGCCACTGCTTTCATCATGCTGCAAAGGTCCAGTGTTCAACAGGGTAACACTAATCGGTGAAAAGTACCCAGCCAGCTTCAAACAGGTTCTCATAAAGACGACATCTGGTGCACACTGGAACACAATGTCCATTTACTGGAGAGAGGAAAGAAAAAAGAAAAAGCACGTGGCCGACCGAAGGGAGCTCCTGGACCATGACTGCTAAAGGTTTAGTATAAAAACAGGTCTTCCATTGCTTTGAGTTCTTCAGCTTCTCCCCACATCACTAACCTGCAAAAACACAGACAAGTTACAGGAAATGTTCAACTTATACAGTTTCCACTGCTGCAGCAAATCTCTGACACATTATGTAGTTCACCATACGGGTCTCCATCAGATTTATTGGCAAAAATGAAGTAACTTATTTTAGTAATTCAAAAAAAATAATGTCCAAAAAAAATATTAAAACTCATTACATAACTCCTTTACACACAGTGATATGTTTTTTGATCAAAAATATCAGCAAATCATAAAATATGTCCATGTACTGCACAGTTTATGCTCTGAATACTTGGTCTGCACGAATCACTGCAGCAATGCAGCGTGGCATGAATGAGATCACCCTGTGGTTCTGCTGAAGTGTTCAGGAAGCCCGGCTTGCTTTAATAGCAGCCTTCAGCTCATCTTCCTTTTGACAATACTCCCTAGATTCTCTATGGGGTTTGGTTCTGGCCAATCCAGCACAGTGATACTGTGATCATTAAAGCAGGTACTGGTTCGTTTACCCACAAGTTATTTGTAATAGCAGCCTTCACACACTATTCAGGAGTAACAGAGATAAGACACATAAACATGAAATGCATCAAAAGAACAATAGTACAAAATAAAGCATCACAAGAACAGACCGAAATGTTATGACGCAAGTTATAAAAGCTAAGAAATCACAGACTAGAATATTTTGGATTTAACAGTAAAGGTTTCATTCCTGAATTTAAGGAACCAACAGTTTCTGCACACGTTGGAAACTGCTAGGCAGGACAAAGTCCTGCTGGAAAATAAAATCAGCTTCTCCATAATGCTCGTCAGCAGGAGGAAGGAAGTGTTCTAAAAATTTCCTGGTAGACGGCTGTTCTGACTCTGAACTTGATCAAACACAGTGGACCAACACCAGCAGATGACACGACACCCCACATCATCGCTGACTGATGATGATGTAAGGTGCCATGCCATCTGGACCTCATGCATCGCCCAGTTGGGATGCTGCCAATGTCTGTTGTTCAGCAACGACTAAACACAAGCAACATGTGGAGCCCATATCCTGGAAACATCTGTGTGGTGGCTCTTAAAGCACCAACTCCAGCTATAGTCTACACAATCAGTCTTCACAATGATCTTGAAGCTGTGGTTATCCCTGTAGTTTGTTTACCTTTTCCTACCACACTTTTCCCTTCCACTAAACTTTCCTCAACTTTGATATGCTTGGACGCAGCACCCTGAACAGCCAGCTTCTTTAGCAGTGAACTCTTGTGGCTCACCATTAGGCAGAGCCAATGACTGTTGTCAAGTCAGCAGTCACAATAATAATAATAATAATAATAATAATATTATAATAAAGAATCTGAAGGTCACCTTAGCAGCATCCTGCCAATGAAATTTAGGTTTTTCATTAGGTATAACCCAAAGTCTTTCAAAAATATAAAAAATAAACACTTAAAATATATCACTGGTGAGTTTCACTTTTTGAAGTGCATTTTTTAAATAAATTCTCAAACATAGGAGCGCTTGTATTCTCGGTAGTAATTTTTGTGTGCGGCCCCACCTAGTTGCCGTTTACTTGCGCTGATGGTGTTCCTCCATGGTTGATGGCTGCCCTCTCTCTACTGCGGCTCTCTCTCTCCTCATCCTCCTCGTCCCTCTCCTCATTCCCACTGTGGTTCTTACAGTAGAGTCTAAGAACAAAACCAAAGCCCACAAAGGCTTGTTAAAAACAGGACAACTGGACTTAAACATCAAGTAACCAATAACCACATCTAACATCATTCCCCAGCAGAATCCTTGCTGTACAGAGCTGTGGTTGAGTGCGTTAACAGGCTGCATCTCAGTGCGGTACTCTAGTAGTTGCCATATGGCGGACAAGATGGCCCTGCAGAGGACCTTGAGGGGAGCTGAGGTGGTCACTAGGGTGCTCATGGCGTTGTCTGAGACGCCTCGCAGCCTCTCAATGAACTGCTTACACTGCTGCCATCAGGTAAGCGGCAACAGACCATCAAAAGCAGAACCTGTTTTGTCAGTTTTATTATTATTTTACACCAGTCTGTTGATCGATCTCAGAGAAACATTGTTCTGCTTTGTTTCAAACCATCTGCTTTAAAATTAAATGAAAATAAACATATCCCACAATCAGGTGTGGCTAAGGTCAACTGGTTTTAAATCTCCAAACTGGCTCATTTACAGCATTAAATTTAAAGAAGTAGTAACTATAAAATATGCTGTGTTTTATCAGGAAACAGCAAGAATCAGACAGCTATCAGCAGTTCACACTTAGTATGAAATGTATTCAAGTTGCTTTCAGATCCTGTTTTTTTGTTTTCCAAACTTGGGGGATTTTCATGAATTGTTTCCTGCAGCGCTTTGCTGTGGCACCAGGGACTCTGCTCACCACCCTTGTTGCTTTCTGCAGGCTGTGTGCCGCTGAAGTGGAAAAACAGCACCCTGGTTCAGGGGTCGCCGCAGCAAGTCGGTACAACTTGCACACAGACTTGGCAGAGTTTTTACTGCCGGATGCCCCTTTCTAACGCCACCGGGACTCGAACCCGGTTCCCCGCTACACCACGAAAATTTTGGGATGTTTTAGGGGAAAAGCATTAAATTACATCAAGACCCAGTTTGCTTTTTTTTTTTTTTTTAAAGGGACTGCAGAAAATATTTTTAACCTTTGTTTTCATATTTTGCGGAGAGAAATGAGGCGAGATTATGTGGTTTTGCTCTTTCAGTAAAGATGTAGTCTCCGATATCTGAAGGCAGACATGTATGGATGGCAGTGTTTTACAGGACACTGGTAGATCTGAAACAACTGTGCCTTTACCACAAATCTACATGCACTAGAAAGCCTCCAAACCTCACCTGAAGATTGGAAGCTTTCTAGTGCATGCAGACCTGCGCAGTATCCAGCCATCCAAAGACATTCATTCATTCATTTCTGATCATTTCACAGATAATTCAGAGTGCCTACACTTTTCCGCAAAGCTTTATTGGCTAACAAACTCAAAAGCAAAACTTTGTTTATTGTGCCGTCGCATTTGATTTTGAGCTCACTTGTAAATGCCGCGAGCCATGTTTTCTATGTACTTTGCCTTGTCCTGCAGCCCACAATGATAGTGGTAGGTCTTCACACAGGCTTTAATTTCACAGCCAATAGTAGCACCCAGCTGACTGCACAGCGTGCATTTCTGAAAACAACACAAAACAAAACAAATACTAAGATAAATCAAGGCAAAGATGTAGATTTCAAACTCGGCAAAAACGGCTTCTTTATTAATGTGCCCACCATTCGTTTGCCTCTCTTCATTTCCTGGATGACTGTTTTTACATCGAAGTTGCCAAATTCAGCCCGTGATGTAGTCGTAAGCTGCACCGTACCCGATGAGAAAAGCTGCAACAGATCAGAGATTATAGGAAATACATTGTGTTCTGCAACAGTGTTGCTACTCCTTAAGACTTCTTCTAATTTAGTCACATTACAACTACAAACTATGATGTGCTTTATGCATTTTATGTGGTTGATCAACACAAAGTAGTGCATAGTTGCGGAAAGAAAAGGACCAATGTTTGTTTTATTTTAAATAAAAATCTGAAAATCCAGTTCCTTTAGAGGTCTCCTAAGTAGTAAACAGAGTCAATATCTGTGTAATTTAGTCTCACTATAAATCCAGCTGTTCTATGAAGGCCTCAGAGGCTAGAGAACAAACAGCATCACGAAGACCAAGGAACACAGCAGACAGGTCGGGGAGAAAGTTGTGGAGAAGTTCAAACCAGTGTTGTGTTATAAACAACTGCCCCAAGCTCTGAACATCTCACAGAACCCTGTTCAACCCATCATGTAGAGACAGAAGGACTATGGCTCAACTGCAGACCTACAGAGACGGGCCCATCACCCCAACTGACAGGTCAGGTGAAGGAGAGCATTAATCAAATAAACAATAAAGGAGGCCCATGGTAGCTCTGGAGGAGCTGCAGAGATCCACAGCTCAGGGGGATTATCTGTCAACAGGACATTTATTTTAGTAGCACACTCTATAAATCTGCTTTTTTCATGGTAGATTGGCAAGAAGAAACATGAAGAAGAAAACCATCATTAAAAGAATAATTCCTGTTTGCCACAAGCCATGCAAATATCCTTTGTGTGGAAGAAAACTTCATCCCCCACCATGCAACGTCGTGCAGTGTGGGGATGTTCCTTCCTTTAGTAGGGGCTGTGAAGATGGTCAGTTGATGGGAAGACAGATGGAGCTAAATACAGAGCAATCCTGGAAGAAAACCTGTTAAGAGGCTGCAAAACACTCAAGACTGGGGCAGAGGTTCGCCTTCCTGCAGGACAAAAACCCAACAGAAAACGGCCAGAGAAACAGCAGAACGGTTTAGGTCAAACCATATTTATGTCTCAGAATGGTTCAGGCAAAGTCCAGACCTAAATACAACAGAGAATTCGTAGGAAGACTGGAAAATTGATGTGCACAGATGTTCTCCATCCAGTCTGAATGAAAATACATGCAACTCTTTTCAAACTTTAATTTAGAAAACATTTTCCTTTCAGCTCACAAAAATGCATAACTATGTGTTGGACAATCACATGAAACTAGCCCCAACGAAAACATAGTGGCTAAGCAATCCTACCATGCACTTGTAGTGTGCAGCAACTTTCTTGGAGTTATCTGTGTGGAGGACGCCTCTCATTTCGTTCTCTTCCTCGCCTGCATGGCAGAAGCCACAGCGCTGGCCACCATCTCCTGGGCTAGCACGAAGGGGTGACCTGTCCCGCTGAAACACAATAATCAGCCAAGTTTATGCACACCAAAACAAACGGTTAAAGTGAATGCCACTGAGTGCATTTACATGGGAGGAGCTCTCTTCGTCTGCGGCCTGCGAGGAGGAAGTGGAGCGAGTTTCTTCTGACTGGCCACGAGATGCCATCTTAGCTCTGCTTTTCTCAAATCTCCCCCTGCCTCGACTTTGTGGAGGCGATGAGTCCGAGTCGTTGGCCACGCCTTCCTCTTCATCTAATGAAACATTCACAATAAAAAGTTTATATTCACAACAAAAGGCAAACAGTATTAGGTCTAATACCTTAGACATACAGGGGTTGGACAATGAAACTGAAACACCTGGTTTTAGACCACAATAATTTCTTAGTATGGTGTAGGGCCTCCTTTTGCGGCCAATACAGCGTCAATTCATCTTGGTAATGACATATACAAGTCCTGCACAGTGGTCAGAGGGATTTTAAGCCATTCTTCTTGCAGGATAGTGGCCAGGTCACTACGTGATACTGGTGGAGGAAAACGTTTCCTGACTCGCTCCTCCAAAACACCCCAAAGTGGATCAATAATATTTAGATCTGGTGACTGTGCAGGCCATGGGAGATGTTCAACTTCACTTTCATGTTCATCAAACCAATCTTTCACCAGTCTTGCTGTGTGTATTGGTGCATTGTCATCCTGATACACGGCACCACCTTCAGGATACAATGTTTGAACCATTGGATGCACATGGCCCTCAAGAATGGTTCGGTAGTCCTTGGCAGTGACGCGCCCATCTAGCACAAGTATTGGGCCAAGGGAATGCCATGATATGGCAGCCCAAACCATCACTGATCCACCCCCATGCTTCACTCTGGGCATGCAACAGTCTGGGTGGTACGCTTCTTTGGGGCTTCTCCACACCGTAACTCTCCCGGATGTGGGGAAAACAGTAAAGATGGACTCATCAGAGAACAATACATGTTTCACATTGTCCACAGCCCAAGATTTGCACTCCTTGCACCATTGAAACCGACGTTTGGCATTGGCATGAGTGACCAAAGGTTTGGCTATAGCAGCCCGGCCGTGTATATTGACCCTGTGGAGCTCCCGACGGACAGTTCTGGTGGAAACAGGAGAGTTGAGGTGCACATTTAATTCTGCCGTGATTTGGGCAGCCGTGGTTTTATGTTTTTTAGATACAATCCGGGTTAGCACCCGAACATCCCTTTCAGACAGCTTCCTCTTCCGTCCACAGTTAATCCTGTTGGATGTGGTTCGTCCTTCTTGGTGGTATGCTGACATTACCCTGGATACCGTGGCTCTTGATACATCACAAAGACTTGCTGTCTTGGTCACAGATGCGCCAGCAAGACGTGCACCAACAATTTGTCCTCTTTTGAACTCTGGTATGTCACCCATAATGTTGTGTGCATTTCAATATTTTTGAGCAAAACTGTGCTCTTACCCTGCTAATTGAACCTTCACATTCTGCTCTTACTGGTGCAATGTGCAATCAATGAAGACTGGCTACCAGGCTGGTCCAATTTAGCCATGAAACCTCCCACACTAAAATGACAGGTGTTTCAGTTTCATTGTCCAACCCCTGTATAACAGAGAGCTTACTCCTTGTTTACCTTGAATATCATCCTGAGATGCGTCCCGATGTTTGCGACAGTAAATACTGTAATTACAGACACAAAGGAGAAATTAGGTGAACCCGGTGACTCCCCCGCAGACTCACCTCGTCGTCAACACTCAAAGATAAGCAGGAATGGCCCGTGGATTTGCAAAGGAATAACAATCTGCTTATAGTGCCACGGAAAGAGTTCAGAACTAAAATGACTCACAGATAAATCCCCTGTGACGGGTTCTCTTTGATCTGAGCTTTGTCCTTGACGGCGCAATAATAGTGATACGTCCTCCGGCACGTCTTGACGTCACAACCAATGGTTGCACCCGTCCGGCGACATCCGGAGCACATCTGAAGGGGAGGAAACCAGAGATACGGCTTGAGGGGGTTTAAAGGTTCAAAGCAGGTTTACCTCTACTAAAGCAAACATCCAATCAATGATAAGTTTAAAGGGGATTTGGTAAATAATTTCTCTTCAGAGATAACGGCTCTGGAAGGCCACCAGATTTACAATCAACAACTTCCACAGGGATCTTAACCTGATTCTCACTGATAGGCAACCTTTTAAAAAGGAAACATCATTGTGGAAAAAAAAAACGTAATCCCTACCTAAAATAAAAGCACTTCACAGGGAGGAAAAGGGTCTTGGACAACAGAAACCAAACATTGAAAAGGAGCCAAGATGTTGTTACTAGAGAATTAAACCCAGATTCTGGAGTGGTCCAGCCCAGCTGGAAACCTGAATCTGACCCAGACATGTTGGACCACAAAAAAGATCAAATTAAACATCTGCAGATCATCACAGAGGAAACATAACAGGGCAGTGAAGATGTGCTTGGATTCATCAGTACTTTGTCTATACTTTAACACAGCTCTACTGTACTGTAAGGGAAAAAGAGAAGTTGGACCACAAAACTGCAAGAGTTATCCTGTTTTACTCAGGAAGTAGATGTTTTGGAGTGGCACGCATACAGATTACACCAAGTCCGATGTTGGCTGCTAAACGAACAAAATCATATCTGGGAAACTTCTCGAGGCGCAGAATTAAAACACAACAAGATTGGCTGGAGACGGGAGAGGATTTCAGTTTAACCAGCCTGTTCGAAACCCCAAAATCTTTGTTTTCTCCCAATCACTGAACACACCATAATAAGCGCCAACAGGCTGCGTTGGCAATATCACTCTTTGGTAAGGATGCTGTCACGAAGTCAGCCATTTTCAGCATCAGTGAGATGTTTAACAATACATTTAAAAGAAGCACAGAGATCTATGAAGCTATTTAAAGGAAACTATCGTCAATGACAAGACATGTCTGCAGCTCATTTAGGCTGTAGGAGGGCAAGAGAGAGCAAGACTTCAGAAGATAACAGGAAGGCTGAAAGGAATACAGCACAATTACGGTTTTATCCCTTTGAACTTTTAACCAGTCTTTCATGGACCATACAGGATTTTGGAAATCTCAGATTCTTAACATTCTCCATGTTAGTGGTGTCCCAACCTATTGCCGTGCGGTAAATAATACGTTTTTTTTTTATTGAAAAACACAGAAACATTTGTCAACAATCAACAACCACCTATTGTCTATAGTCGCTCGCCCTGGGCTGGTGCCCATCTCCAGCTGTCACAATAATGCAAACATGCAACACTTGAATGAAAAAAACAAAGTGGTAGAAAACGGCTCAGTAACTCACTGCACCGAAACATAAAAAGGGTCTCGCGTGTTCACATTATCTAAAGAAAGACACAATTTTCACATTTTTGGGGGTCGACTGTTTTCTGGCTTTTAGGTCGAGAAATTTGTTTATTCTCAACAACAAGAACAGTGTTTGCATCACTACTACTTTTAAAACACTTACTGTATTTAACCAAGTTTATCAATTAAAATGAAAGATAATGTTTTAATACACAGATGAATACCTTGTGTTACACATAATATTTTTAGTTTTAAGAACCTTCATTTGTCAGAGAACATCTCACCCTAAACTAATGTCTGCATCAACCACCTGTGCTGCTGGGCCAAGCCTGCAGCAATGTGTTGAGGGCCAGACATCGGACACCTCTACTCTAAGTAACACAGCGAGACTGCCACACATTGTCTTTTGTTTTTGAATAATAGCAAAACACTGTTTTACAAGGACTGCTTTCACAGCCTAATAGGAATAACTAATGAGTGCTCTCAGGCAGCAAGACTGGAGAAAAATATTCTTCTCCGATATCCTCTGAAAATCTTCTGAAATCTTGGATCGGCTAAAATGAATGTCTGCAAATTGAGGTTCAACAAATAGCGAAAATCGACCACAAACCTCTGATCAATGCATTGCTAGCTCTTTCAGGAACTGCAACTAAACAAAAAGCAAGGAGCAATGCATCAACCTGTTTGCATGGGTTAAGAAGAGTCGCACTGAAACTCAGAAAAATAAACAACTCTAGAATCTTGATGGTCCCAGCAAGGCCCCGAGGTGAACAAATTATCTATGAACACATATGTTTTCATTTCCTTCCGATTAGACCCATGGGGTGTCCCTGCTGAGCCCTTTACACAAGTTATTTTAATCTTACACCTTGCGCTGCTCTCAGCTTTGCGGTGCTGATGCATTCTGCCGTCAAAAAGCAGAAACAAACAAACAAATAAAAATCTGAGTTCTTGCACATTTTTAAAGTTAAAGTCCCACACTTTCCAGACTCAAATGTCCAGATTATTGGTCCTTTTTTGACAAATTTGTTAAAACATTCACTTTAAGATTCTACATGGTTCGAGTTGTAAATGCAGAACCCACAAAACTAGGATTAGGAAGGAGGATGGATACAGACATTTTAATGCACGCTACCAAACAGAGGTGAAATCCCTGCTTTTGCCAAGCGCATCGAGTAATTACACACAATTACAACTGTGCATGAACATGTGTGGATCTTATGAGGTACCGATAATCAGCAGCGAATTCAGCTCACCGTTGGTTTTCTAAACAGCGAGGGTAGATTTCAGAGCAACATTTGTCCTTAAAGCAGGTTTCAATAGTGCAATAGTGGGAAGTGGGAACTCACCAGTTTGCTTCCCCTCTTGATCTCCTTTTTTACATCATCAATGGAAAATCCTCCGATGTTTTCGCCGTCTGAGTGTGATGTAACCAGAGCCGAAGAGAAAAGCTGTGAAGAGGAGAAACACAACAACTAGCAACTGAATTTCGTGTTTTCCCTTTTAACTCTGAATTGCAGCCATCTTTGTAGGAGGGTCTGGTTTGTTTGGAGAAGAAGCATCCTCTGTCGCGTATTTAAGTTTCCAGAGAGACTACATTTAAATGTTCTTACAATATGAAGTCGGTGTTAGTTTCTGCACAAGTGAAACAGAAATACTGGTTCCATTTAGGCTGTAATGTTTATTTCTCTTAAATGCAGGGTGGGGGCTGCAAATAAAACGCGTGCTTGATGGACATCAGGCTGTAAAGTCTAGAACAAGGAGCTCCTCTCACCATGCACTTATGGTGGGCTGCCACCTTCTGGCTGTCAGACACCAGCAGCTGGCCACACTCCTTGTCCCGGATGCTTTTGCAGAAGGCACATTTGGGCAGCCGTGCTGCAGCTCCTCTCCTCTGTCCTGACATGGCCAAAGGTCCTAAAGCCTAAAACAGGGATGATAAAGCCTTTTAAAAGGAATTTAAAAATCTGTTCTGTTGCCGATTTGTCACTTTGGATGACACAAACAGCTTTACTACACATCGATTCATTTTTCTTTAATCTGATTAAAATGGTCACTCTCTGATACAGTGTTGGTTCTTCTAAAAATGTGCAGGAAATCCTCACTTGAATTGTTTAACCGTGGTAGTTTTAATATCATACTGAGTATCTCATGGTAAGAAAGAAATGTTTTAAACCCCGCGACCCACTATGGAATAAGCGGTAGAAAATGACTGACTGGTTCTGCTGTTAGTGCTTTGTGCAGCAACGTTTACCACCAGGGCAACACTTGGTCCTCTCCTTCAACTACTTCACAAGGCTGGAGCAAACAGACAGATCTTTGACCATGCTTCTTTGCACCACCTCTCTATATGGTCCAGAACCCTGGGTCCTCTCGGGTTTTCTTTGGGATTTAGGTCCGAGACGTCCATTAAGGAAGGTTTATTTTTCGTTTCCTAGCTTGATATAGCCCAAAGTTTTGGATCAATATCCTCCTGAACAGCTTAATGGTGACACTTTGTGAGCTCACCAGAGTTTTATTTAAAACATGATCACCATGATGTCCACACCACAGAAGGACAAAGCCCACAGCATCACAGATCCTCCTTCAGACATCTTCATAGATATGAGGTGGTTTTCCACATCAGCATCCTTGGTTTTACACCAGACTAACCCGCAGTGTTCGTAGCAGAAAAGGAGTCTCATCTGACCCGAGTGCATGGTTCCGGTTAAAGCTCCAGTAGAGTTTAGCGAACCCCAGATGTTTGTTTGTGATTGCAGGACAGGAAAGGCCACCCTCTGCTGTAGTTCTCCACCTTACCGTCCTCCTCGCTGCGTGTAATCACCGTATTAATCTTGCAGCCTGGTGGCTGAAAGAAACGAGTCTCTGCGTTTTATCATGTTTGAACCTGGGGAAGCCCAAAGTCATGCACAACTAATTAAAAAGTCCTGAAAAACTGCTAAGCTAAAAGTATAAAACACAAGAAAATATTGAGTCACACTTATTTTAAAGGGATTGTTAGCAGTACTAATAACTGTGTCACCAGGGATTTTATTAAAAACAATTATTTCTTTAAGGATTTCCCCCTACTCAATAAATGTATACAAATTTTCCAAATATTTTCAGCACAACATTATATAACTGCAATAAAAGATTAATTTATTTCCCTGTAAGTAGTATTTAGACTGCAGCAATAAAAAAGGTGAATTATGAGGGTAAATATTTGCAGCAAAGCTGTTCAACTGTTACGGCGATCATTAAATGTATAATAAAAAGTCATTTTGTGTGCTAAACACCCCTAAATGATATGAATTTCCTCCTCCAATCAGAGTAGATAGAAAATGTTATGGAAGTATCATAAAATCATAAATTAAACCCTTTGGAGAGGAGGCTCCAAAGAAGCTGTTCCCAGAAGCAGTCGGAAACTAAACTCTGGCTCAACTAGCGGTTAAGCGACTTCATATTGGAGCACTGGATGTCACAACAGAGCCGCTCTGTGTGCAAGAATCGCCAGGTGTAGCTCAGCAAAGCCAACGATGGATCAAACCAGAACATTTGCTGTGCCGGCTGAAATATGGATCAGCTTCTAATAGCCTGGTGAGACAATACAGCAACATGTAAGTGTGGGAAATGAGTGTTGCGTACACAAGAATAGTGGGAAATGTGTGTTTTATTTGAGAAATCAAAAAGATGTTTCTAATGTGCCCCAGCCACAGGTCATTAACATCATTCCTACTAAAAACGGCTGCTTACACGCAGCCATTTAGCAGATGCTTTCACCCACAGCGGATAACAGAAATGACAACAAAGTTCGGGAGATAAATCAGCAGATGTATGACTCAGGAAAACACAGGTTACATTTTATTTTAGTGCGACCGCAGCGACCACCCCCTGGTTTCTGGAAATGATGCAACAGGTTACCTATCTGAACCGCAGTCAACATCAGCGTTCATCCACATTTTATCTGCCTCATTTCTGAAACGATGCATCGCTGGGAAACGGTCAGCTTTAGACTGTGTTGCCTTCTGAAGTGAAAATGTGAGCTACGTCACATTAGTTGTCTTTACAACATCATCTTCCAGTGGTGCATTTTTGTCCACCAAAAATATATTTAAATACCAATAAAAACGCAGCTGGGTAATGAAGCATGGATTTCCACTAGAGGATTTCAAAAGATAAAAGTGTACAGAAGAAAAAGAGGCGAGTTCTGCTTTGTGTGTTTTTAGGCTGATGACATCACAAGAGGTACAAGAATCGAGCTGATCAGGTGACATTACTGAACACAGCAGGCAGAAAACAGATGCACCAATCTATTAGCCAAAATTGGCCAATTTGACCTAAAAAGGTCAAAAAATAAATAAATACATGAAAACTGAACTTTTTACTATTCATTAAATTAATCGGTACATAAAAATGCACCTTTATTAGTTTAATAAAAATAAAAGCAGATCAAGGATGGGAACTGACGTAGAGATGAACCAATCAGAAGCTTCTTGACTGATTCCAATTTCCACTTTTTCCTGAAAGTCTGACCTGCCGGTTCTGATTTTTCCCCTTTAAGGATTACAACATATAAGAAAGAAAAATATATATATGCTTCTGGTGTTTTGAAAGAGGCAGCAGTTTGCTTTAAATGCAACAGGAAACAAAGAAACTACAAGATTATGAACCTTTATGCACCAAAGCATCTGTCTCTAACCATTACCTGATTTTTGAATTAAACTAAAAGAAAAACTACATGATGCTAGTTGATGTGTTCATAGACAGAAAACGGTGGGAATTCTTAGTTTCAAAATCAAAACCAAACCAACTGCAGATCAAGGAAAAGCTGGTTGAGACTGAACTCCAGCTAACTTAGCCAATCAACTGTTGCATCTCTACAGATATGATGATACATAAGTGGATCTGATCTCGATTTTCTACCATTTTGTGTTGCGTTGAAAAAAAACAAACACTTTTCTTTTTACCAAACAACTTGCAGCATGTTTTTTTCTCTTCAGTGTTTTAGTAGTTTGGAAGGAATTGGAATTACTAAAAATGGGCAGTGGCTGGACAGACCTACAAGAAAATAAAAAATAAAACTTTCTAAACATTGGCAATCAGTATTGGCTTGATCTCTTATTTAAAAAAAAGAAATTTGATTAAAAACACATGAATAAAAGGGGAATAGATACAAATGGACTAAAATGAATTATGATCAGCTGCCTTATGTGATGTCATCAGATGCATTGGTGCGTTAAAGCTTGAGTTTTGAAAGGTAAGGTTTCATCTCAGTTGAATGTTTTACAACCAAATAGCAAAACGAACTAAAAAAACTGACCTTTACATGTTGTTTCATGGGCGACAACCTATAACTAAAGCGAGCTTGAATGATTTTACTAAACGCATGGGTCGTAGGGTAAAAAATTAATAATGTATGTTATTGCTTATTGTTTTAGTAGTGCAAATTTGTTGCAAAGCATTCACTGTTTGAGTGCAACAGATCAAACCTGCAAATGGGTGCTGAAATCTGCTGACTTGCTACCTAGATTTCCCAGCAGGGCCCTTAGAACATATTTTAAGTGGGGATCAACACGAATCTACTCAAATTGTACTAGTCCATACATGAAAGTGGCTGTTTTATTAAACAAAACAGCACTGTGCTGCGACGCCTGGATAGAGAGCCATTACAGCCATGATAGCAGGGCCAGGCTTTCACTGCGGCGGCAACAGCAGCGGCGAAAACACGAACACAGCCCGGGTAAACAACGCCTAATAGTCTTTATTTCAGCCTCTGCTCTCTAAAATGTTCCCATGAAGCAGTCTTGTAGTAAACCGGGATGCTGTTGGGTATTTGAAGGAAAAAAAACGAGAAAAATAAAAAGTGTTCTGAATTCCTCCTCCAAAGTTTTGAATTAAAGGGGGCGTGTGACTCTTTTCTCCGAGAAACTACAGCCTGAACTGAAAACTATTTTCACTGAGAACATTTTGAGCGCCCCGAAATGTTCTCCTAAGGCCTGTGTATGATCCAGGAAAATAAAGGTCGATGGCAGGAAAATGTGTATGTTCGACATTAGTTTTCCGTTGGAAGTCCCCCAGACCCAAAAAACTGCGATTATTTCCCTTTAAATGTGGGAAATTATCATGACAGGCGCGGGTCTTTGCGAACGGTTTCGAAGCGAAGAGCGCCTTACGTGAGGAGTCCGTGTTCAAAGCGAGCAGCTCGGCGTGTAGCGCCCAGCAGCTCGGCCTGAACCGACACCAGGCCACGGAACGAGGAGGGTAACATTCAGCCGCGGAGTGACAGCCCGCTTCTTACCTGCTGGTTTTATCGTATGGCGCTGAGCAGGTACAAAAGGTGGGGAAATGTTCCGGACAACAGCAGCGTTTCTATCCGTCCTTCAGAAGTGATTGTGTGCTTTTTCCTCATTAGCATTAAGCTAGCCGCGGCGCAGCACAACACCACTTCCAGGTGTGCCTTTCAGAATAAAGGTCAAGGCAACCAACGTGGATTGCCATGCTTAAAAAATATAAGTTGTCACAAAGGTTGACTACTTACAAGATTTACATTCATCTGCTCAATTTTTATGGAGAGAAAAACTGCAAAAAAGATAGAACACAAGCAGAAAGATGGGTTCTGTATGCAATTTTTTCTAACCATTATTTAGGTGAGAAAAAATAGAAAAGTAGGTATGGAAAAATTATTGGTTTATCAGAGTTTTTTCTCGTCTTGATTTATCTAAAAGCCAAAAGTCGTTATGTTTATGTCAATCATACCTTTATATTAAAACCAAATGCTTTATCTTGGATTTGCCAAGATAAAGCTACAGATCAGCATTTTGTTATTTGACTTACTGACCAAATGCACACACATTTCAAAACTGAAAGGATCGTTTGATAACTTTTTAGACTGTATACATCTTTAAATTCCTGTTAACCTGGACCTGTGGTCCTTAAATAGGACTGGTTAATATGTTAAACATTGCAGTAAGAATGCCCTACAGAGGAAGCTCATTTCAGCCGCTTGTATCCAGGACCTCTTTCTTTCGGTCATTACCCAAAGTTCATGGCCATAGGTGAGGGTAGGAACGTAGACTGACCGGTAAATCGAGAGCTTCGCTTTTCGGCTCAGCTCTCTCTTCACCACTTGAGGCAGGAACTCCCCTCCAACCTGAAGAGGACAAGCCAGCCTTTTCCGGTCGAGAACCATGGCCTCGTACTTGGAGGAGCTGATCTTCATCCTAGTTGCTTGACACTCGGCTGCGAACCGCCCCAGCGCCTGCTGTAGGTCTTGGCTAGAGAAGGCCAGCAGGACCACGTCATCTGCAAAAAGAAGAGACGAAATCCACTGGTCCCCAAACCAGACCCCTCCAGCCCTTGGCAGCACCTAGAAATCCTGTCCATAAAAGTTATGAACAGGACCAGTGACAAAGGGCAGCCCTGCCGGAGTCCAACCTGCACCGGGAACAGGTCCGACTTAGTGTCGGCAATGCGGACCAAACTCCTGCTCCGCTTGTACAGAGACCGGATGGCCCCTAACAAAGGGCCCCCGATTCCATACTCCTGGACCACCCCCCACAGGGCACCACGAGGGACACAGTCAAATGCTTTCTCCAGGTCCACAAAACACATGTGGAGCGGTTGGGCAAACTCCCATTAACCCTCGAGTACCCTGTAGAGGGTATAGAGCTGGTCCAGTGTTCCACGGTCGGGACGAAAACCACACTGCTCCTCCTGAAGCCGAGGTTTGACTATCGGCCGGACTCTCCTCTCCAATACCCTGGCGTAGGCCTTACCAGGGAGGCTGAGGAGTGTGATCCCCCTGTAGTTGGAACACACCCTCTGGTCACCCTTCTTATGAAGGGGGACCACCACCCCAGTCTGCCAGTCCTGAGGCACTGTCCCTGACCGCCACGCAATGTTGAAGAGGCGTGTCAACCATGACAGCCCCACAACATCCAGGGACTTGAGGTACTCAGGGCGAATCTCATCCACCCCTGAAGCCCTGCCACCGCGGAGCTTTTTAACCACCTCGGTGACTTCAGCCTGGTTGATGAAAGAGTCTAACCCCAAGTCCCCAGCCTCTGTTTCCACCAGGGAATGCGTGATGGCAGGATTGAGGAGATCCTTGAAGTACTCCTTCCACCACCCGATAATGTCCCCAGTCGAGGTCAGCAGCCTCCCACCCCACTGTAAACAGTGTTGGCGAAGCACTGCTTCCCACTCCTGAGGCGTGGGACGATTTGCCAGAATCGCTTCGAGGCCAACCTCGAATCCTTCTCCACGGCCTCACCGAACTCCTCCCAGACCCGGGTTTTTGCCTGTGCCACTGCCCGGGCCGCGGCACACTTGGCCTCACGGTACCCGTCAGCCGCCTCAGGAGTCCCACAAGCCAACCACAGCCGAGAGGACTCCTTCTTCAGCTTGACAGCATCCCTTACTGCTGGTGTCCACCACCGGATTCGGGGATTGGCGCTGCGACAGGCACCGCAGACCTTACGGCCGCAGCTACGGGCAGCAGCATCGACAATAGATGCGGAGAACATGGTCAACTCGGACTCTATGTCTCCAACATCCCCCGGAATCTGGTCAAAGATCTCCCGGAGGTGGGAGTTGAATATATCCCTGGCCGAGGGCTCTGCCAGACGTTCCCAGCAGACCCTCACTATGTGCTTGGGCCTGCCAAGTCTGTCCAGCTTTCTTCCCTGTCAGCGGATCCAACTCACCACCAGGTGGTGATCAGTGGACAGCTCCAGCCCCTCTCTTCACCCGAGTGTCCAAAACATGCGGCTGAAGGTCTGACGATACGACAACAAAGTTGATCATCGACCTCCTGCCTAGGGAGTCCTGGTGCCAAGTGCACTGATGGACACCCTTATGCTTGAACATGGTGTTCATTATGGACAATCCATGACTAGCACAGAAGTCCAATAATGAAACACCACTCGGATTCAGATTGGGGAGGCCATTCCTCCCGATCACGCCTCTCCAGGTGTCACTTTCCTTTCCCACGTGGACGTATAAGTCCCCCAGCAGAATAATGGAGTCCCCTAAGGGGCACTATTCAGCATTCCTGACAGGGACGCAAAGAAGGCCGGGTACTCCACACTACCGCTCGGCCCGTAGGCCGAAACGACAGTGAGAGACATTTCCCCAACCCAAAGGTGCAGGGATGCGACCCTCTCATCCACTGGGGTAAACCCCAACACAAGACGGCTGAGCTGGGGGGCAACAAGCAAACCCACCCTAGCCCGCCGCCTCTTCCCATAGGCCACTCCAGAGTAGAAGAGAGTCCAGCCCCTCTCGAGGAGGTGGGTTCCAGAGCCCACGCTGTGCGTGGACTCAGACGTTTTACTTATTTTTGACATCTACGTTTAAATGTACTTTTCTAACTTTCTTGACATGTTTGTTGTACTCTGGAAACACTGGAGCAGCCAACATGTTTTAACTCCTTCTTGAAGGAACTTTAAAATCCTTTCCATTGTTTAAACTGACAGGACTGCTGCTCGGTCTTCGTTTCCTGTCAGTCAAGCAGTTGCAGCAGTGTTAGGAATAACCTTTATTAATATGACTCATAGCTGTTTTTCCCATTTATACTATACTGAAATAAAATATAAGTTCTAATGTTTCCCTTTTGTTACAATAGGATAAGAATGCTCATAAACATACAGTACAAGGATAAATGGCCCAAGGTTCGTCATAAATGACCTGAAGCTGGGGCACTAAGGTAGATAGTGGAGCAGCCAGTATAACTGGGTTGATTAGAAACCTACAGCACACTTAGATTAAGTATGGACACCCGCTACTACACAATCTAACAGATAGACACCACAATGGTGACACATAGTCTACTGATAATCACTGAGGGAGTGCACATCCATTGGATTGGAGTGCCAGGTATAAAAACTGTATGTGACCTTCTATCGAGGCTCTTCGTCATGCTCTAACAGACTGCAACAGTCCGAGACGGGAGCCTCAGCGCTGATCTCTGTAATCATTCCTCTGCCTGAATTTAGATTAAAGGAGCTAAAAGTTAGAAACTGGTTGAGAGTCGTTCCTTTAAGAGTCTTTAGATAGAGTGGTGACTGTTTCCGGGGTCCAAGTACCTGTGGAGCTCCAAGGCGTCTGACCGCCAGCAGGGTGCAGTAGCCCGGACAAATTGGTGATTCCGCCCGCGCCCCAGAAGCGAAAACCACATTTGGATAGGATAGGGTTGCCACAGAAGGACAACACATCACAGTAGCGGCCGCAAACAGGTAAGGAGATCCTATTTAAAATCTCCAGTGTTTTTCCTGTAAAAACACTCTGGCTGTGTTGTTAGTTCTGAGAGAGCTGTTTTTGTAATTTTTGAAGGCAGAGAAATGGTTCAGAATAATTGTTGTAAACGTGTTAAACCATAAGGCGTGTAGATAAGCGGTGCGATTTTAACGGTGTTAGCCCAGGAAGAACTGTACAATCTTCTAAAAGATAGCTAAAATCTAGGGGTGAAGGTTTCGAGTCCCTTTATTGTATGCAAGGGAAGATCGGTTTCCCTCGCACACAATATAAAAGCCACCTCCCTGAATGAAGAATGCTAATACTCCTTTGGTTAGAGGTTTTCGGGTCCTGACCATCCCATAAGGACGGTCAAAAGATACTACCGAGGGGAAGTGTATGGGGTTTAGAAGGCCTCCCTGATCTTCTTAAAAGATCTCAAAGCCACCCACTTCTTTGAAAGTAAACACGCTGGGATATAGATGCGCATACCCGGGTAAGGTTGTTGGGTCCTGACAGTTACATAAGAACGGTCAAAAATACTGCCGAGGGGAGTTATACGAGGCCTCTCTAACCTTGTTAAAGAAAAAGGTTTAAAAGCCGCCCGCTCCTTTTTATTGGTTTGAGTAAACAGCTGTATAACGATAAAAGTGTAACATAAATTGGCCAGTGTGGATGTGCGAGAGTCATAACAGTGAGCAGACGGAAGTGACAGGGGACATATTACACTGACAGGCTTTGACTGCTATATGCTACATGCTAAGCTAACATGCTAAGCTACATGCTAAGCTAACATGCTAAGCTGACATGCTAAGCTAACATGCTAAGCTGACATGCTAAGCTAACATGCTAAGCTGACATGCTAAGCTAACAGTTTGATGGAGCTTGTTTAAGTCCCGGAAATAATTGTCGACTCACCAGAAAAGGGTAAGAAATAATTTTAACCATTAAGTGACACAAAGTGGTTCCACTGCTGTATTTACAGGGTAATCAAACTTTATGTGGTCAATGTTCGTCCATTTTGTCTGTCTGTTTTTGTGAAATTAATGTCTGTTTCATGTTATGTAACAATTAGGGGATATGTGGCAGGGTACATTTAATTTAAATTGTTTTCTGATATGAAACTAATTGAAATTTTGAGTTTTTAGGTCTGGGGGAACAGTCCTGCTTGAAAGGTAAAAACATTTTAAACTATCTGACGCTCTGATCCAGCAGTACCATAATAATATTAGGTCAGTTCTTTATGATAACACGAAAGGAAGTGCCAGAAAGGGACAATCTCTCCCCTCAAAACATGAATTTAATAGATGGTTTCACTTTTTCCAGTCAGAATGATCAAATTAGACTCAAATTTAACACAAGATGAAATGCACCATAACAGAATTACTGGACTGAACTAAATGGAGAAAACTTTAGCTAAATGAAACAAACTTTAGTTACTTAAAATAAATACAAACTGTAATTAGAAGAAAAACTGTACAGTGTGTTTATAAAACTGGGCAAGACAAACTAAGATTATAAGACATAACATGCCCTTCATTTTTGTTTTCATCAATTTCATTAAGCCTTTTAAACGGATGAGGAGTGAGTTCTTTCCACAGGACTCAGTTACAGTTAAATGTAATTGAACCAGATTTTAAACAAGGGTATCTATGGTTCAGATTTAATACTTACATTCACAATTTAATGAACACAATACTCTGACCCTTTTAAATCCTACACTACACATAAAAAGAGACCAATCGAGGTATGAAAAGACTGTAAAATAAGCACTAGAACTAATGAAATTAGCACTTCGCATTATTAGAATAATAACAACTAATAAAAACTAGTGACCCCATTCTTAAATATAATACGGACTTACTGCATTAGAAAATATAGATCGATCTAAATAAGGCTAGATTAGAATAGAACATTCAGAGCCGTTATAATCTTGCTGATGAATACCACAAAAATTGTTATGGAACCAGATATTTAAAAGAGAGCAGCTTTATCAGGCCCAAACAGAAACATTTGTAGGGCAGACCCAATGACCTTCGACCTGATTTTGACTTTATTTATGCCTAACTATCATGACACCATACCAGTAGTGACAGGTCTTATTAACATCATGGATGGCACATATTATGTATAGAAAGAAATAAAAGGTATAATTGGCAGCACTAACACCTGATTATTTCAAGGGTAACCCCTTGAGATGTACCATCTCATTTTTGACAGGGTCCTTGCAGAACAGAAGATAAAACAGTAATACGTATCAAACAAATGTGGAAAAAGAAAAAAAAAAATCACACAGAAATACCCACAACATTCTCAAGGACCCACAAACACACACTCTCACAAACACATAGTCACACACACTCTCACAAACACCAGCATAGCAGCTGCACGGCACATACACTTAACATCAAGACACAAAATAAGACAACATACAGATACAGAGTTCATGCACACATCTCTGTGAGGATTAAGTCCAGAATAAATGAACCTTTATTCTTACTGAAAGCAAGAGAAAGATGTTTTACAATAAAGTAAATATGAATAGCAGTGATACAGTAAGTGAATGAGGCAAAGTATTCCAAGCTGATGAAACTTTAAACTGAAATGCAACGTTTCACTTTTCCTAATTCTTGGTGTAAAATACATAAAGATAACTGATCAGTATTTCTCAGGCCATGTTGTGAATTAAATTGGATTAAGTATTTCTAAATATGCAGTATTTCAAAGTTTGAGGGGATGAAGCGTAGGTTCTGTGGCATGGCCATAAATAACATCAGCGTGTTCTAGGTTGGCAGCACAGTTGTGGAAAACTCTTTTGCGAGCTGGAAGGAAAAAACATTCTCAGAAAGATAATGTGACAATTTTAAGGGAACAGGGTTCCAAACAATATTAAATTTAGGATTTTAACTCGACCAGTTAGACTCAGATTTTATCTGACTCCACAGGATGATTTGTCGAAAACTTTACAACAATTAATTGCAGCGATTAAACATGGAAAAACTTTCACTCATTTAAGACTAACAGCAGGAGGAAAAAGGCTGTTAACTTTATATAATTTGAAAAGAATAAATCTACCATCGCCTTCTGACAAGATTAAAATTAATGTCCTATATTAAAACTTGGTTTTCACCAAAAGTGGTGGTTGCATTAAATGATACAGTTGATTTCATTGATGGAATTAAAAGCAATAAAATGCCAGGCGAATTGTACATACTGATTTATGTCAAGTCATATCTATTTATATAGCACTTTTCAGCAACAAGACACCCAGGAGGCTGTGAATAACGAGGGGCATTGCAGGGATGCAAAATCAAATAACAGAGGTACGAATAGAAGGATGGAAAAGAAAATGAAAGGAAAGTTGGACTGAAAACTTAACTAATAATGTTTAGATGTCACAGTTATTATTTATGCATGCATTTATTGAGGTAGGCAGAAGTACAAATTAATTTTTCCGCTTTCACTACTTGATGCTGCAAAAAGGTGACAAGCGGCCAAGTATCCATAGTTTTTGTGTCAGATCACCAGGTGCTACAAAGGTAGGCTATCCTTTCCTTTTTCCGAACCGAATGATTCTAATCTGTTTGCTTTTTATCTTCTTTTACTCCTTAATAAGCTGCTACACAGCAAGACTGCAATTTAGTTTATTTTTGTCTTCTTTGTATATAATAATAATGGAAATAATAATGTACAAATATGATTATGTGTTGTGAAATGAAGAAGGTAAAAGAAAGAAAAATACTGATTTCACTACCAAAGTTTGTGATTTCTTGTTCGTGTTAATTTGTTGTACTGGGATGACTGTATGATCAAATAGTTTATTTTCAGGCATTGCCGGTCACAATAGTTTTTCTGGAAAGGTTGATGAAGAGTCGTCCTACTATACTGCCTGATGATGTGAGTGATAACCCTAAACATTTATTTTTCTCTTAGGTGAAGAAGGCCCGAAAAGGTGGCCGGGACAAATGGGTCCATTTACACATTATTAATAAGAACATGAGATCTCTGGGGTTCAGGAACAATAGGAATCCAAAGATTGTGTTTGAGGGTTGAAAACGTGTGGTTGAGAAGAGTGTGACAGGAATGAATGAAGGCCCAAGGTATGAATGATGTTTTCATGTGGGCCACATGAGTGAAACGTTCAAATGGTAGGCCCACGGTATGAATGATGAATGATGTGGGCCACATGGTTCATGAATCGAATGGTATGTTTTAGTTTCTGTGAGCTCATTTTTGTTTTGGGTTTTGATTCATAGTTGTGTTCGGACAACTAATGAACGGTTTAGAGTACACCAGGTTTTGTTTTTCATTTGTTTTTCTCTAAGGTCGGTGTTCTCTATATGTGTTCAGATGCTCGCAAGTTGGAACAATCTTCCGGGTTTTAGTTTTAGAGAGTGAAAACTTAAATTTCTTATGAATTTTCTTGAGGTGAAATTGGATCTAAATTGTCTTTGGGATGACAACAGAACCAAATAGAACCTGTCATTCTGCCATAGGGTTCTGGTTGAATAACTTGATAGTAAAAGATTTGGCAGCAAATCTCCCTTAAGAGGGGAGCCTGAAGCTGGCATGTGTTGTGTGTCTTAAGTGTTTGTCTAAATTTCTGTTTCAGTGTTTGTCTCAATTGTTTGTCTGACTAACCTTTAGACTTCAGAGAAAACAAAAAGAAATAATAATAATAATCATAGGATGGTGTTGGGACCCAGCCATGGATTTCAACTCCGGTACAAACTCTTCTGGAATTTTCAAAATAAAGTGCATTTAACTGACTTCCAGCAACTGAGGAAAGGGGGGGTAGCAGCAGACTCCCCATGATGCCACTGTCTGAATAAGAGCACCCCCTCTCCTACAAGCCGACCTCTTTCCCACACGGCCGTCCAGAGGACCGGCTAGGGGGGACAAGCTCGCTAATGTCTTTTTGCTGGCAAAAAGACATAATCTCTTCAAACTGGATCCAAGAGTCTCATATGATCACCGATCATATGCAAAGATAAGTATGAGTGAATAACTGTTTGTGTACCCAGTATTCATTCAGAAAAGGGGAATTAAGGTACACGCCTGGCTTGACTTTCTCTCCGAGGCCTGCTGAAGCAACGGTGTCCCAGAAAAAGTCCCCAGCAGAGACGCGGTCTCTACAACCCGAGTGAAGCGGTTTTCCTTGCCTGAGAGAAGGACGACGAGTAGCCGCATCACCGGTAACGTGCAGTTTTGGCCGGCCGACAGAACGGGCCGCCCACCCACAGCTTCGTTTTTGTTGACTGTGGACGTTTCTTCAAACTTCGCCGCCCTGGAAATCTTTTCCTCAACATGGTCAGAGGTTCGGTTTGGGCAGAATAACATTTAGGATGAAATGATCTAAACGTTTTTCATTTTATGAAGTTGGGTTTTGTTGTGTGAAACTGCTACCTTAGTGCTAGTAGGCTGCACACGTGGTCAGCTTTGTGTTCTGTGTTTATGTGTTTTTAAAGTTAAGACAAACTTTAGTTAAAGGGTGATTTTAAACACAGAAGGTTGCTCATAACGCGCCGTCCGCGCTTAGGCATTTTAACCCTTTTATTGACCCTGGTATTTTAAAGGTATGTGTTTGGTTCTGGTGCTAAGCTAAGCTATCGGCCTCCTTTGTTAGCTTAACTGCTAACAGCTTTAGAACACGTGCTTAATACTGAATATTTAACAGAAAGGTTGTTAGTTTTCAAGTTAGTGAATAATAATCTCTAAACATCATTTTACAAAATCTGATAACTAAGTAAACACCATTAAGCCCCATTTCTCCAGAAAGATTTGGCTCTTTTCCAAATATTTCCTTAATAATATTTCTTCAAATATTATTTTAATAAATAAAGGCAACTAATTAGACACCATTGAGAAATTATTCATCCAGAAGGTTGGTTTTATTCAGCAGATCATTCTTTAAAACATTATTTTGATAAAATAATATTTTATCTGATCTTGCATTGTGAATGGTTGTCTAAAGGTATGCTGATTACTGCCTAAGTTGGTTCCAAGACTAACTTAACTTCATTTCCAGATTCTTCAAGATAATCCTTGGTCCTCAAACATAAACATTGCATGGTAATGTTGCATCACTCTTTTGGTCATGGTTTCAACCATCTTTAATCAACTTGTTTATATTGTACATAGCCCATTAGTCTTCGTCATTCTTTAATTCTGCTTGGTACTTTAATTGGATTGTTTTAGCATAGTAAAGAGTTTGTTGATTGAAATATGTTTGACTTTGAGTTGACTTAATTTTGTTAATAAATTCTTGTATTTTCAGAAATTGTGTGAATTCATTCCATGTGTGTGCAGAGTTTATGCTGTTCAATAATGTCAGAGCTTGGCTCACACCTTTCAATTTTGTCCTAATACCATCGCCTTACTGGGCTGGTATTCACAGGACAACCCTTAACAGACCGAAATATTATTTGATAAAATATTAATATTAAATAATATTGTCGGATTAATAATCACAACAATGGATAAATGGAAATGGATATATTGGGAAAAAATGACTGGTTATAGTGATCAAATGTTTAACAGGAATGAATAACTAAATAAGGGTATAATTAAGGGTGTACAGAATATGCAAATTACTTTAATCTACTATTGGGGGTAGAGGTTACGGGGAAGGACCCTAAAGGTCTAATTTAGGTAGATAAAATCAAATTATCAACATGCTTGAAAAGTAGGAGTCCAAAACACTGGACACCTTCAGGGTAAATGATGCGAATACTTTGTTCTGGGGATGATTTCAAAAAATTATGGAAAATAACGGTTTGAACAAATCTAACTTTGGCAACAAGTTAACAGACAATAAATTGGCAACTAAATGGGTTACAATATAAATATGATTTTTGGGTTAAAGGTGAGAAGATGACTCAATGATCTTGACACTCCGGGAAACTTGCGTACGAAGTTATACAAAATAAGTCCCCACCTGTTTTTACAGGCGCGCCTCGGTAAACAGTAGTATTGTAAATGATGATTAATGTTTTTACATAACTTGTTGTACTGTGTGAAAGAGATCAGTGGATTGAGGAAGTGTGTAGTCTGGAAACCTAGCGGTGATAACAAGGACTGCACGCTGAATCCATCCTCAGGTGGAGTGAATGTGTTCTGGTGTCTTGGAAGCCGATTAGAGCGCTTTCAATTGGACCGGGAGCTCGGAACATAGCGTGTCATACGTCCCGGTTGGCCAGAACTGAGTGTTGTGAATAAAAAGCAAGTCATGGGGGCGGCCCCATGAGAAACTGAGTGAGTATGAATGAGAGTAAAAGCCTTTATCCACCAGCGTCCTTTGGGGCACTGCTGGAAAACAGCAAACAGCGAATCATAAATCCAGCTGAAACCACAAAACAACAATTGGACTCTTAACAGCTGGTGCAAATACATGCAGGTTGTGGGAATGTTTTGGAAATTCATCGAGATTTTATAGGTAAATAATTTTTCTCCCACCCTGTCTTACAGCAGCTGTGGCACTGCGATTCATTAACAGGCGAAGAAAATAGTTTTATAACTCAGTGTGCGCCTCCCCTGCTTTCTGTTAAAACTCACGAAACAAACCTAGTCTACTCAAGCATGGTGTCAGACTAGGCTGAAAATTAAAGAACAGCATGAGCAGCCTTTAACTAACATAGTCATAATGCTAAGGCCTGTTGAAAAGCACATGCAGAACTTTCAGTTCCCAGTTCAGAATACCAAGGCAGCTCCAAATTTTCTCACGAGGAGGAACCTAAAACTCAGGCAAGTGCCTAAAACCAATCAAAACTCCCACAAGGTGAAACAGGTGCTTTAAAATCATTCTATGGTGTTACTCTACCAGCGACACTATAATAACATGCAGAAGATTCATTTTACAGGGAAATAATTCCATATTTGACCCAGATTGTGTGGATTTTTGATTTTTTTCAGAATCAGAATCAGAATTCTTTATTTGTCATTGCTCCACATGGGTGCAACAAAATTTCCACAAAAAAAAAACCAGAACAAAACAGTGCAGGCAAGTAGTGCAAATTTAAGGAAAATAAATACAAAAAAGTTTAAAAAAGGGCTGTGCCGGTGGAAACAGATATATATATATATATATATATATATATATATATATATATACAGAATATTTACAGGTTATTGCACGTGAGGTAGCATAATGCAAAAGGAAAAATTGTGTTTATGTCATTTAACAGTGTACATGAGTACATGAGGCGTTCAGGGGAACAACAGCTCTAGGAAAGAAGCTGTTTTTCAGTCTGTTTGTTTTTGTCCTTATTGCCCTGAAACGCCTCCCAGAGGGGAGCAGTTCAAAAAGATGGTGACCAGGGTGTGAGGGGTCCCTGATGATGCTGCGGGCTCTCCTGAGGCAGCGGGTGGAGTAAATCTCCTCCAGGGAGGGGAGAGGGCAGCCAGTCAGTCTCTGGGCGGTGTTGATGACCCGTTGGAGCTGCTTCTTCTCTGCTGCAGTGCAGCTGGAGAACCACAGCGAGATGCCGCAGCTCAGCACCGACTCCACCGTGCAGCGGTAGAAGGACAGCAGCAGCTCTGGTCGTAGGTTGTTCTTCCTGAGAGTCCTCAGGAAGTACAGTCTCTGCTGCGCCTTCTTCAGGATCGCCGTGGAGTTAGAAGTCCACGTCAGGTCCTCGCTGATGTGGGTGCCCAAGAACCTGAAGACTGGCACCATCTCCACCCTGTCCCCGTTGATGATGATGGGCTGTGTGTCCTGTTTACACCTCCGAAAGTCAACGATGAGCTCCTTTGACTTGGAGGTGTTGACTTGCTTTTTCCTCTTTTGAGAGAAGTTAAATTCTCTCCTCAGCTCTGTGAAATGACTGCAGCATTAGACTTGACACAGACATGCAGCTGCCTGAAAACAAAGATAAAACTTCTGCACACAGCAGCCTGTTTCTGCTGAGAGCTCTGATCAAGATTGTAACTACCCTGCATGTGGCAAACTCAAGGCCCGCGGGCCAAAACCAGCCCACCAGAAGTTTATGTGATTCTCTAGAAGTAGAACCTTAGATATGATCAAGTTTTCTCTCTCAACAGGGGGAAGTAGGAAAACAGCAGAAGTCTCTGTGCTGGTTCAAAGCAACAGGTCCCATTTCTCAAAAGTCTAAGTTGAAGGATAATTTGAAAAATGTCACAACATATTTTGTGCAACGGTTTGAAATCAGTTTAATCAAAAGGTTTCATTAAAAGCAGGACTGGGCAGCGTTCCAGTCCACAGTGCTCATGGAAGCAAATAATGATTGATTTTACTAACATGGGAGCAGAACACAACACTGAAGGAAAAGGTTCCTTCTAAAAAGGGAAAGAGGAGAAAATCACACCATGGGAGTGCCTGAAATCATGAGATCTGACAATGGCACTAATTTTTCTTCAATAAAGATCCAGGGGAAGTTTGGAAGATAAATGGGAGTAAAACGTTAATTGGTGCAGGTTTTCAAACCAGCATCTCATGGGTTAGTATGGAGAGCTAACAGAACTATGTATACAATCAAAGAACATTGGCTAAAGTTTGTGCTGATACAAAAATAAAGTGGCTGGATGCGCTGCCCTTGGTGATGTTTTACATCAGATCATCACCCACTGAGCTCATGGGATTGACTCCCCATGTGCTACTGGCAGGAAGATCCAGTCAGGGTGTGAACCCAGTCTGGATTCACAGAGAGAGCAACTGACACACTATGCTCAACGATTCTAATCTGCTGTGAAGTTTTTGTCTCATAACACAGGAGGCTCTAACGAAAGAACTAACGGAAGAAACAAACTCTGGATGAGGGCAAAACTAAAGTAAGCAGATCATATTGCAGGAAGGGAGAGCCGTCCTCCGAGGGAAACCTCAGAGAAATCAGAAAGCACCTGAAGAAGAACATATGAATAGGTTTGATTGGATATCTTTTGACATAACATTTTATTTCCAGTAAACACATCAAAAATGTGAGTTATGAAACTAAAATTGATTTATTCATTAACCATAACGTCCAAAAGGTAAATTAACCAATCTTTTTGCTTTCAAACTAACAAAAATGCAATAATGTGGAACCTGTTTCATAAATGTTTGAGTGGGCTGGGGAACTTCAAGAGGGGAAACGTGATAACGAAATAAACAATAAAAAATTCTATTGTGGGTGTTAAAGCTTGAAGGAGTATGTCCTGATTAAATTTGAAATAAGCACAAATCAAAAAATCACAGAGGAGAAGGGGGGGGATTTCTAAAGTTAAACTGTGTGAATAATTTTAAAAACAAATGTTTACTTCTGTGAATGTGGGAAATTGTGGAATAAATTGCAAAAAGGGTTAAATGAGTGTTAAAGGACATTTTTGAATCAATTTCAAATAACTTCATGAATAAAATTATAATTTTTTTCTTCCTTTTTTATTTGCTTCTGAGTTATTTATTTTTTAAGATAAATGTTGTTTCAACTTATTTTAAAATTACTTGATACAAGGGCCTTGAAATTTTTTTACTTGCTGCCGAACAGAACTGATTTTTGGGGGAATAATTGCTTTAAAATTATTTTAATAATTTTTTTTTTTTCCCCGCTATTGAATGGACAGGGAAAATGTGCCCTCCCTTTTTTTTCCCACCCCCCCCCCCTCCAGGATGCCCTGACACCGATTGGCCTATTTTCGTCGGGGGGAAACCCCTTTTCCCAAAAAATGTTTTTTTTTAATTTGATATGTCTGCTAGAATACAAACTGCTTCCTGTTAAAAACTGATTCTAATTTTTTAATGACACCACAGCAAAAACAGGAGAAGACAGCTGAAGGGGGCTGTGTAAACAGGATGTTGAAATTTTTTTGGGTCAAAATAGAAAAAGCTTTTGGATATGATCCTTATAAAATTATACAAAAAAAAAAAAAAGTGACAAAAAAATGGTTGTGTGGGTTTTTTTTGGGAGAGGCTTGTTGCCCCTTTTCTATTCCCCAAAAAATTACAGAACCTTAATGGATCCTCTAACGAAGGCCCTAAAGGATTACAATCCCCTTACATTGAATTAAAATCGCACTCAGGAATCCATGAACCAATTTAAAAAATGTTGGGGACGTGGTTGGGAAAAAATGGGGAACCTACTGGTGAGTATATTCACGGCATTAAATGCTGTGCTTATTTGCAGGGTTTTGTATGATGTTGTGCAACGTGTATTCGACTCTCATCCTCAGGTGTATTGATCGTGCGATTGGTTTTCCATTGATACCAAGAGGTTTAAGATTATAGAATATCAATGGATGTGGTGCCAGAGCACACTGATGTTGTCCACTGAATATTTAAAGCACAAGTGATGATGTGGATCTCATGGAACCAAAACCAAAAGGGGTGGGGAAAAAAATGATCTACCTGCTTTTTTATTTTTTTACTTTAAAAATTTTTTAGCAGGGGATTATTTTTTATTTTCAATGTTTTAATCATTTTAAATTTTGAACACACATCACCATAGGGCTTTTCTATGGGAAAACAGAAAGGGGGGGCACACACTGAGGGGGCTTTGGAAAAGGGAGTTTTACATTGGAAGGGAAAGGCCCAACTTTCCCGTTTTGGGGGAAAAAAAAAGGGGGGGGGGGTTTAAAAAAAAGGGCGGGGGGAAACGGGGGGGAAAAAAGGAAAAAATTTTTTCTTTCCCAATTAAAAATTTTTATTTTTTTTTTTAGGACCCAAAAAAAAAAATTTGCCCCAAATAAACTTGATTGATGTGAGGTGGGTTCTTTTCCAACCCCAACAGGGGGGTTGTTTTGGATGTTTTGATTCTGTGGCCTTTTCTAATTTATCCCTTGCCCGCCTTAATTTTAAAAATATCTGCAAATTTTTGCTCTCTCCGCAACCCCTCATGCCAAGCTTACACAACATAAATGGGTTTATACACATAAGATGAAACGCATTTGGGCAAACAGATAAAATGTACAAAGAAGGATTCTATTCAATTAAAATTTAGGGTTTGGGGGGGTTTTTATATAGCGCCAATTCACAACACATGTCCTCTCAAGGCCCCTTCACAAAAAATAGGGGAAAATACATTCCATTAATTTTTAAATCCCTTGAAAAATGGGAGTCAGAAAATTAATTTTTTTTTATTTCAAAAATTGATAAAAAGTTTTTCTATCTAAGGGAAAAAAGCAATTTTCCTCCTCAGTGATTGCAGCATTTCAACCCTTTTCCCGGATGAGCATGTAGAAAACAGTAGACCCGTCACTTGGGGTTGATTTGCAGCAATCTCTTATATGAAGCCCGCATGTAGGGAACTTTGGGGAGGGAAAAACCCCCTTTTCCCTTTACCCCCTTTGGGGAAACCCCTTTTGGCCTCTCCTAAGGGGGGAAAAACTAAACCATGGCCTCAAAGGGGGCTGAGAGTGCCAAACCCCCTGGTCAGATTGCAAATATTAAGGGGGCGGGCCCCTTAAATAAAGGGGGTAAGAGTTGGGGGGGAAAAAGGGGGCCGTGATCCGGCTCACTGGATTTACAAGGAAACCCCTAAAAAATGGGGCCCCCGTCTGCCCCGATATTCTTTACTGATTTTTTGTGACCCTTTGAAAAATTTTTATGTTAAAAAAGGGTTTGAATTTTTGACTTATGGTTTTTGAAAAGCTGTAAAAGATCATCAGAAAGTTAATGGGGTGGGGACCCTTGCAGTTTGGGGATGTGGTCCACTACCCATTGCCTAGGGGGGTTTACTGATTAAATTTAGGGGGGGTGCCCCTTTTAAAAAAAACCTCATTTGGGGGTTGTTAAAAATAAAACCCTTTTTTAACATGCTCATTTGCTGTTTTTTCCCCCCTTTTACTTTAGTGAAATAAAAAATAAGGGGTTTTAAAGTTTCCCTTTTGTTACAATAGGGTAAGAGCTCATAAAAATAAGTACAAGGGTACATGGGGCCCCAAAATCTGTCAAAAAATAAACCCGAATCCCGGGGCAAATGGGGCTGATATTTGGGGCAGTGGGGATAAAATGGGGTTTATTTTAAAAAAAAATACGCACACTTAGATTTTAAAGGGTGGACCCCGCCCACTACACAATCTAAAAAATAGACACCACCCTTTGGGGACACATAGTCTAAATGATAATCACGAGGGGAGTGCACATCCCTTTTCAAATTTGGGAAAACCAGATATAAAAACCCGTATTTTGACCTTTTACATGGCCCCTTCGTCTGCTCTAACAACGGCGACGGTCTGAGATGGGGGCCTCAGCACTGATCCTTCTGTAATTTATTCCTCCCTTAATTTAGATTAAAAGGGGCAAAAGTTAAAACTGGTTGAGGAAATCGTTTCTTTTAAAATCCCTTTAGAAGTGTGTGTAATCGCTTCAAAGGGGGCCAAAAATACCGGGGAGGCTCCGAGGGGGTCCCGACCGCCAACGGGGGCGGTAGCTCGGACAAAGCTTTTCCGGTCAGTAAACCTAAAATATATGATATTTTCACGTCATCATGTGGAAAAGAATGTGGGGAGCGGTTGAAGACAAGCGTATACTGAAGGATGAAAACCCCCACAATTACCCACCCTCTGGGGAAAATTCTCAGGGATAATGACGTCACGTGAGTGAGGACGCTGGAGACCGGGGATTCCCCGCGCCTTTTTCAGTTGGGGGGGTCGTCTGTTTTAGGGGATGTTGTAGCATAGAAGTATTCTGCTCAAGCTGTAGGTTGGTTTGTCTCTGCGAAGGGTTGAATCGTGAGATTGTATTTGGTGTGTGTGTTCAGAAAGCGTTCTCCTGAGCGCATCTGCTGGGTCTGGATGGCCTGAGTGTTCTGTCATGATTCTAGGAATGGATCTGACTCACATGCAGAAATACACCCAGGAGAATTTCACAGATTTTAAGAGGTTTATTTTCACAGGAATGATTTGAGGCGAGAAAACCAGGACCGATAGATCTCCTACTGCACAGAGAAGGGGAGAAAGGGAATACCAGAGTGATGATATGACTATAGTTACTAAAGTACTATGAGACGCATACAGGAGGAGAAGATTGAACTGTCAGGGGGGAAAGAGAGATGTGGAGCCTGGGAGCATGGGACTGGAGGAGACTGAAGAGGGTAGTATCCAAGGTAAGTTGGTCTATGGATGCTTGAAGGAAGTTTTCGGGAAGTCCAGTCAAGCTCAGTCCGTGGTGTCCGTGGAGCACTGGGTGGTGAAACTTGCACGTGAGCTTGTTGGAGGGTGAACACGGTTCGCTTCTGATTTAGGCCGGTTGATCACGGAGCCAGGATGCTGCCTGCTTGGAGTTTGTCCAGAGAGGGTAACTGGAGGCTTGAATCTTAGATCCAGAAGGTTCTTAATCCAGAAGTCAGGAAACAAACTGGAAACAGAGCCAGGGCTTGAAAGCAACCTAAGGAGGGGAGTACACTAAGGTTAGTCGAAGTACTGAGAAAACACGAAGCTTAGTCCCAAGAGACTTGGGTTTGGCGAGAGTCTGTTACCATCCGTTGGCTAACACTCAGGCCGTGAATTGCTGGCAGCCTCCTGCTTAAATGCTCCCAGTAGCAATCAGCAGGATAAGAAACACCTGTCACCTCTGCACCCATGAGCTCCCACACCAGCTATGGACTGAGCAAAGTTAATAGCAAGCAAGAAACAGAAAACAAACAGAAACTTTCAGACCCCGACAGGTTACTACGAACATGGCTGTTGGTTTCTCTGTTTCATCTACAAGTCCTGTTGTTCTCCCTTGTCTTCCTCAGCTTGGTGTGCAATCACCCAGTGCTGCTGTGCCACCATTTGCTGTCAGTTTTCCCCAAGCTGCTGTAGCACGTGATCATTTTCCATCTTTAGAGTCCTTGTATTGGCAGCCACAGCAGTATGGTGCTCCACAACCCAAACCTTGTCAGAATGCAGTTCCGTCCAAACCCTATTCTTCCTCTAGTGCAGAAGTCGAACCTCCTCCTCAGATGGTATAGATGTTTGATAAAGTTATGTCTTTGTTTACAGCAAGCTTCCCTTGCCACAAAACAACATGGTCAATATAGGAGGGATTACACTCGTGGTTCTAAATGCCCTCAGCATGTAACATGCAGAGTTTGTTGCTCGGAGGAGCATACAACACATTCACACTGCAGGCTGTTTAGATTGTGTCTCAACTGATCAGGACACATTAAACGTGATTGTCTTTAGTCTGCTCATCACACACCGAATCCATCCTCCTAGTACCGTAGTTTAAACTAGAGGGCCCGTGTGAAGAGATGGGTAGCATGGGCAGTGTGGATGATACCCTCACAAATACATCAGATGCACACTCTATTTATACTGACTGTTGTAAAGCTTTACCTGACAACAGTCATGTAGTTTTTTTGGGGGCCACGGAGAGTTCAAAGGGCTACTGTTTTCTGCCTCAGTTTCTGTTAGTGGCTGATCTATGCTAAAAGGAACGTTGGACTCTGGGAGTATGTCATGCACATTAAGTGTGGAGGTAGAGCGCAAGCTACGAGCCGCCGGTGTTGGTTTGATTCCTCTTGCGGTCCCAGAGAGAGTGGTGCTCGTTGGTGTGGTGGCCTTCCTTACATTGAGATCTATGGCTTCAGATTTACAATGCTGGAATTGTAAATCTTTGTTAGCAATGTGCCCCGGCCCATTATTCAAAGAATGAAAGCTGATTCAAAGTACTGGGAACCCATTACTTCAGAAACTGCAAATCCAGAGTGTGAAGAGATTCTGCAGCTGCTGAGTTGTGTTTCTCGTTTGTCAAACAACCGTATTTACTTGACAGGTGACCCGCCATTTCACTTACCTTATTGTCGCATACCACCACCGCATTATCAGCAGCTGAGGGAGGTCTTGACTAAGATGGAGATGAAGGGCAACATAAGGTTGTCTATTAGTGAATATGGCTCTCCACTTGTTATGGTGTGGAAAAAATCTGGGGATATGAGGATATGCACCGACTTCCATTGGCTAAATGCTAAAACTGTTAAGGATGCCCATCCATTGTCCCATCAGTCTGACTGCCTCGCTGCTCTGGGTGGGAATGCTCTTTTCAGTACCATGGACTTGACCTCCGGTTTCTACAACATCCCTCTCTATGAGTCTGACAAACGTTATACAGCTTTTACCACTCCACTTGGACTTTATGAATACAATCGTTTCCCACAAAGTCTATACAACAGCCCTGCTTCCTTTATGAGGATGATACTTAACATTTTTGGTGACTTTAACTTTTCCAATCTCCTGTGTTATCTTGTTAAAGAGGCTAGAGGTTGTTTTCTGTCACAAGAGGGCTAACAATTTGAAGCTGGCCCAGAAGAAGTGTCACTTTCTCAGAAGGTCTGTGAGGTTTTTGGGCTATGTTGTGGATGCTGGTGGTGTTTCAGTTGAACAGGAGAAGGTGAGGGTCATTTCTGGTTTTGAGAAGAGGGACCTAATGAAAGAGGATGGCTGTATTCTGTGCTAGAGGAAGGTGAGATCATTTTTGGGCATGGTACTGTTCTATTAGCACTTTATTCCAGCTTGTTCCAGCATTGTGAAGTTGCTTTACGCCCTCACAGCAGGTCAGAAACATAAAGCTCTGGGCAGTGGATGCGGGAGATCTGGGACTTTCTGTGTTTTAACCCCTGAGGACTGGACTCCAGCTTGTGGTAAGGCGCTGGAAGACCTTAAAGCTACACGCCTCGACTGTGTGGTGCTGGCCCATCCCAATTTTTATTCCCTCAACTGATGCTTCATTAGATGGGCTCGGTGCTGTTCTGTCACAGGTCCCAACTGATGGAGAGATCGCGAGGCCTGTTGCTTTTGCCAGCAAAAAGATTGCAGTTTGTGGTCCCTGATGCTTTAAAGTCTGGTGTCCATGATAATGCAGGTCATCAAGGCCAGCCACGGACACTCTCTTTGACCCGTCATCGCTTCTTCTGGCATGACATGGAGATGGATGTGCGAGATTATGTGAGAAAAAAAAGATGGGTGGGAATGCTCTTTTCATGCTTGGTAAGCCCCGAGAGCCTGCTGTGAGAGCCCCTCTGGAGAACATCAGAACAAGTGCTCCAATGAAGCTTGTGTGTATTGATTTCTGGTCCGCTGAGGAAAGCAACAACTCTGTGGATGTTCCGGTGATCACCGATCAAGTTAGCACATGCTTTTCAGTGTCAGGATCAAACTGCTAAAAAAGTCGCAAAGAAGTTATGGGATGGGTTTTTCTGCATTTTTGGCTTCCCTCAGCGCATTCACTCAGACCAGGGTGCAAATTTTGAGAGTGAGCTGCTTGCTGAGCTCTTGGAGTTGAGTGGGGTCAGTAAATTTCACACCTTATCCTACCACCCAATGGGTAATGGGACTGCGGAGAGATGTAATCGCACTCTGGGCAACATGTTGAGATCTCTTCCTCCACGTTCAAAGCGTAAATGGCCTCAGATGATCCAGTCTCTGACTTTTGGATATAACTGCACAGTCCATGAGACCAAAGGCTTTGCATCATTCTATCTGATGTTTGGGAGGAGACCCAGGCTGCCTGTTGACCTTGTTTTTCGGAACATTCTTCATGATGATGCAATTTGTGACTACAATTCTTATGTGAACAAGGGAGCCAGGGGTAAGCGGAAGCTTTCTGATAGATGGGAGCCTGTTATGTACACAGTGGTTGCATCCAAACCTGCTCTCCATATTTATCATATCAAAGACGCTGAGCGTGTGGTGCATCGCAACCTCCTTCTTGATGTGAACTTTTTACCCGTGGAGATGACCTTGAATGGCAATGCCACCTTTTCTGCTGACAGTGTGGTTGGAGTCCCCTCTGTTTCTTATCTACATGGGATAGAATGTTCTGGCGAGGCTTTGAGTGCTATTCCTGCTGAGCCTTCCCTACTTGACTCCCTGTCCTTCAATGATGAGGTAACCGTACTGCTTCATGGGTCCTGGGTGCCCCCGACTCCAGCAGTTAGAGATGCTGGCCTGCCTCATGACCCTGATAATTCCTCTCTGGAAACAGGGGTACTAGCGACTGCTGGGTCCTTACCACATTTTTCCAGCGATCCTGGATCTGTTCATCCTTCAAGTAGTGTCGGTGGAGATGTTCATTGTCTTACTTCACACTTCGGGAGGGTTATTAAACCAGTTTGTTCGTTTGATCGAGTCTATGGCTGTCATATAGGTACTTTATAGTAAGGATGGTGTTCAGTCTGTTATTGATGTGTGAGTTTCCATATTTTTGATGTGTGAGTCCTGCCATTGGCCAGGATTATCTCTTTATTCTACTGCAGGATTTTGTTTGCAGAAGCATCGGTACCATCTAAATGTTTATTTTTGTGATGGGGGTGTAAAAGGCACCTCTGTTTCACCATGGGTACTGTAGGATTTCGCTAGGCGTCAAGCGGATCTCTAGTCTCCTGACCCTATTGTAGGGTTGTTGATGTGTTGTTGTAGTGACAACATTTTGTGTAATTCTAGGGGGGTGAATGTAACGGGGTTGTATTTCTATTTGGTGTTATACTTACACAAAATGTCTTTCGTATTGTTCCTGTACCTAATTGTAAACACTTTAGAAACCACTATCATTGTTTTAAGTGTGTGACACCGTGAGCCCCTCCTCTATATTTCTTCTTCTGTGGTATTGGTATTGTCTAACTATTTATATAGTATTATTAAGTATTAATATAAGATTATAGTACAAATGCAGGACCTGGCTAACGTTTATATACACAACCTGCTATACACATCCTGGTTGCTAGGCTTTCAGAAATGCTGCCACCTGCAATCCAGAAAGCATAGACTAGCTAAGGATAGCATAGAATGCTAACAGTAGCCTAGCATGATAACAAACATTGAGGCGAATTTTTTATTTGTGATTTATATGTGATTCTATTTATTACATTTCTTTATTCTGGCAAAGCCTTGTATGACAATAAAATGTTACTAAGTACCAGCTAAACAACTAACTGCTATACCCAGTCATGAATGCAGCCGTTTCCTATCAGACAACAGCAGCATAGCAAACGTTACTGAGCTCATTAAGAACAGCAGCAGGAGGAGGAACCCCTTGCTCATACTGAACACGGTGCAGCTGTGGTGCAGTCGTGCTGCAGAAAGCCACTCACACTGCACTGTGGCCAGCCTGGTTTCAGCTGTTCAAACGGCGCTTCCAAGAGAAGATGTTCACGTGGGTTCACTCATCTTCTGGGAGTTCACGCGAGAACTAGCCCAAACATTTAGCAAGACTGTCATAAACAAAGCCCGCATTTGGAAAACCAATGTCTCATAGTTTTCTGCAGCATGCAGGCAAAATAAGAGAGAAAAATCCCTGTTTGCTAATTTCTGTTGCTATCCCTCTTAATTAGTAAAAACAGCTATGGATTTCATTTTCTATGGCAAACTCGTTATCCGTGCACATAACTATACTTTTTCATCCTCAAATAGCGTCTCCATTTCCTCGTTTTTCTGTTTTTTGTTTACACTAGTCAGGTTAGTGTATGTTAGTGGGTTGATTTTATTATGAAATTCACCACAACTATCTGGCTTTCTGTTTGGCTGGTAAAATTCAGGAGCTTGATACGGAAGCCGCGTCCGGCCAAACTTCCTTCCTGCGGAAGCATTTCATTGAGCCGCACAGCCTCGGTAACCGCAACCGCACTGCACCGTGGTTGATGTGAGTGTACACATTGATTTTAAGGATTTGGGGTTCCTTGCGGGTGCCGCAAGGAACCCTGTTAATATCTTTACTGTCTAGTCAGTTAATGGTGGTTGACTCCCCTAGTAGTCTGGCACACTTCCATTTGGTGAACAAAGTTTGCAACTTTGCTTAACTTGCTGTTTTTCCAATTTTCAGCATTTTTACTTTACATTTGCTTGATTGGTTGTAGGTTTTTGCTTCTCTCAATTTTATGTGATTGCAATTTTTCTGTTGCAGTGTTTATTTGTTGCATTTGCTTTTTGTGTTTGTGAGTTTGCGTCATTTATGTGCTCGCAGCATGTTTAGCCATTTGCTGCATGTTTGCACCTGTTGGCCACCGTGGAAAAGTTTTGCAATTGTTTAGGCTTTGGGACGCCAGCAGACCACAGTGGGGGGCTTTTACCAGAATTGGAGCAAACATAGAGCAGTGATTAACCTTCCCAAGAGTGACATTCCTACCACAATCTAGGAGGTCATAAAGTTTCCATCAGTTTGTAACCTTACATTTAAGCACATTTGGGTTATGCAGCAGTATGATGATCTGAAGCACCTTAGCAAATCCAATAAAATGAAGGTTTTAGCGTCACCCTGTCAAAGTTCCAGCTTAGATTATGATTGAGATGCTTTGGCATCTTAGTCGAATAGGTGTAAAATAATTTTTTTAAGAGCTGTCCAAGTTATTTCATCCATGATCTAAAAGACTGTAGTTGTTGCTGCCAAGGTGGAAACCACTTAATAGCTTTAGGGGGTAATTACTTTTTGTTTGTTTTTTCAACATAGGGCCAGGTTGGTTTTTTCCTCAATAATAAAATCATAAATCAAAAACTGAATTTTGTATTTACTCAGGTTATCTTTATCTGCTCTTAAAATTTGTTTGATGATCCAAAACCTTTAAGTGTGACAAAAAAATCTGTAAGTGGACAAATCTTACAGTACAATTCATTTAAAGAAATTGGAACAACATATGTTTTTTATTTATATGCTGAAGATTCAATTAAAATCCTTTTGTTACTTTTTTTTCTTTACGTGACACATGAAAGATTCCTCTGACCCTCACCAGTATTAAGCAGATTTAGAAAATAAATGGATGTATGATTCATAGGTCATTGTTAAGTGGTTTGATAAACACAAATCTCTGGAAACAGGAAACAGGACAGCACAAGGACTTAGTTGGACAAAAGCAGCATTCTGTAGACTACTCATCATGAAAGGGTGAAGGTGACACACTCTTCTCTGTTTGGAAGATTTGTTGCATATTTTGTATCAGATTTCCTGAATGCATTGCTGTAATCTTAAAAATCATTACTTACTGCAATTATTCTCTGCAAACTTTAGTGGCGCTTTACAATAGTGCTTTCATTTTAGAAATACAGCGCATACCAACCTCTGAACAAACAGGCTAAAATATGGATACATGAGTCTGGGTTAATGCTTCTTTATGCAATGCCTTGAAAAAGTATTTCTAACTCTGTAACTTCCACAAAAAAACATCAAGCACAAAAATCTGTAAGTTACCATGTGTCGCCAAAGGCTGGCTCTTGGCATAGACCATTGCTTAGAGTGCTCACTTCTGAGAACAACAAAAAAAAAAGATTAGAATGAAATAAATAACTGCAACAATCTACAGCCCTGACCAGCACCCTTTACTCATGCTCTGTATTGAAAAGGAAATTCCAGAAATATGAACAGTTGCTTTTTTTCCCCCAGCCTGTTGTTCCTCATTTTGATGGACTTACCACTGCTGTCAATCAAATACCCCGAAAAGGAAAATTTAACCTACCTACCAATGCACCACAATCAGCTGATCCAACGTAAGTAGGTAAAGAAATGTCTGTAACACGTTTCTTGGTTGTTGGTAGGACCAAAGCACAGGTAGGAACTTGGGAGCCGCATGGTGAGTAGAATGATTTCATAAAATGCAAAAATTTAAAAAACATTGGACTGGCAAAATACAGTGTAATAGGAGATCTCAGTGAGAAACAGAGAATACCAAAGAGAATATACACTACTAGTCAAAAGTTTTAAAACGCCTTTCTCACTTAATGTGTCTCTTTATTTTTATGGCAATTTAAATTGTAGATTCTCACCAAATGCAACAAACCTGTGAATGAACACACATGGAATTATGTGGCAAACAAAAAGTGTGAATTAACTCTAAACATTTTTAGATTTTAGATTACTACAAAACAGCCACCCTTTGCTTTTATGACTGCTTTGATCTCTTGGCATTCTCTACATGAGCTTCATGAGGTGGTCACCTAAAATGATTTTCTAAAGAGTCTTCAAAATAACTTTCCAGAGGTTCATTGAGAGAGGGCCATATAGGTTAATATTTCAGTCATCACAGCAAAGGGCGGCTACTTTAAGGATTCTGCAATATAACATATTTAAAGTTATTTTACAATTTTTGGTTTGCTACATAATTGCATATGTGTTCATTCACTGTTTAGATGCCTTTATTGACAAGCTACGTACAATTTAAAAAGTCATTTACATAAAAAAAACCATTAAATGAGAAAGGCGTTCTAAAACTTTTGACCGGTAGTGTTGAGGGAAGAGTAGGCAACACAAAATGACAGGAAAAGACAGATATATATCTAAAGGAAAATAAACTAGAGTACACATAGAATAAACTAACAAACTAAGCACACAGAATATATAGAAAAACAAAGATTTTAGCAAAAGAACAAGGAACAGAAGGAGAAACACAAATAAGAACTAAAACACTCAAGGATTATGACAGGATCATGCCATTTTACTCTCTCAGCAAGGACATTACACTAAAGGTTTCAGGTCCTACTTGGTTGAGCAAACTTTTTGCATTAGCCTCAGTGATCACATGTCCTCCTGTGCTCCTCTGTTGTGTTGTGTGCCTCAGGGCTGAGTTCTACACCCCCTACTCTTTTCCTAGTATTTGCTTCCTTTTGGTTTTATACTTAGAAAACAAGGCATTGCATTTGACTTATATTCAAATTCAATTCAATTCAATTCAGTTTTATAGTGCCAAGCATATAGTTTCTTTATATAGTGCCAATTCACAACACATGTCATCTCAAGGCACTTCACAAAGTCAATTCAATCTAAATCATACAGATTTCAAGTCAGGTACATACATTCCAATTAATCCTAACTATCGAACAGTACAGTGAGATTCAGTTTATTATTCAAATTGTTTAAAATGTTTTTCTATCTCAGGAAACCCAGCAGATTGCATCAAGTTAGTTACTTGCAGCATTCACTCCTCCTGGATGAGGATGTAGCGACAGTGGTCAGTCACTGGTGTTGACTTTGCAGCAATCCCTCATACTGAGCATGCATGTAGCAACAGTGGAGAAGAAAACTCCCTTTTAACAGGAAGAAACCTCCAGCAGAACCAGGCTCAGTGTGAGCGGCCATCTGCCACGACCGACTAGGGGTTTGGGAGAGCAGAGCAGAGACAGATAAAGAACACAGAAGCACTGATCCAGGAGTACTTTCTATGGGAAGGAAAAGTAAATGTTAATGAATGTAGCTCTGTAGTGGTTTCATCTAGGAAGAAAAAACATATAAACTCCCAGCCAGTTTTCAAGTTTAGAGTATAAAAGAGAGTACATACAGTTAGTAAAAATCTATCCCATCCTGCCTGATAATTTTACATATTGGAAGGACATATATAGGGATGAGAATTGGCCCAAGTACGGAACCCTGTGGTACTCCACAATTAACCCTGGAGTTTAAAGATGATTTATCATTTACATGAACAATTTAGAACATGTCAGACAAATAAGATTTAAACCAGCCTAGTGCTGTTTCCCTGATCCCTACAGCATATTCCAGCCTTTCTAAGAGAATATTATGGTCGACTGTATCAAATGCAGGACTGAGATCTAACAGGACAAGTACAGACACAAGGCCATTATCTGAGGCTAGAAGAATATCATTAGTGACTTTCAGCAGAGCTGTTTCAGTCCTATGATGAGCTCTGAAAACTTACTGAAACTCGTCAAACAGATCATTAGTGTGTACGTGCTCACACATTTGATTAGCAACTATTTTCTCAATAACTTTAGATAAGAACGGAAGATTGGACATATATCTGTAATTTCTTAAATCATCTTGATCAAGCGAAGATTTCTTAAGTAAAGGTTTAATTACAGCTACCTTAAAAGCCTGAAGTACATATCCATTTACTAAGGATGGATTTATCATATCTAAAATGGGGCTGGTAATCAGAGGGAACACTTCCTTAAATACTTTGGTTGGGATTGGATCTAGCATACAAGTTAAAGGTTTAGATGAAGCTAATATTTTTGATAACTCCACAGAATCCAAACAATCCAAACACAGATCAGGTTCTACAGTTACTTCCAATGTTGTCTCGCATGCTAAGGATGAAGTAATCATCATTGGGAGTATGCCAATGATTTTGATTTTAATAGAATCAATTTTATCTAAAAAGAATCCCATAAAGTCATGACTAATGAGAGCTAAGGGAATGGGTGGCTCAACATAGACTCTGTGTAAGTTTAGCAACTGTACTAAAGAGAAACCTAGGATCATTCTTATTCTCTTCTGTTAATGATGAGAAATAAGCTGTTCTAGCTTGACAAAGTGTGGTGTAGACTGTAGACTATAGACTATTTTTTCCAGATTAACTAGGAATCCTCTAGGTGTGTAGCGCGCCATTTTCTCTCCAAATTTCTAACATTGTGCTTTACAGTAAGCAGCTCTGAATTAAAGCAGGGAGCCAGTCTCCTATAAATAATTACCTTATTTTTCAAGGGGGCTTCATTGTCTAATGCACCATGCAATGAGGAAGTAACATTATGAACAAGAGAATCAATTTGTGAAGGGGAGAAACAAAATTATTGCCCTCCACTGTGTTTTTTCTGGGATAATGAGGAAATTAAAAGATGTTGTTACAGCATTTTCTGATAATGATCTACTATAATGAAATTTTCTTTCAGGTGTGGAGTACTTGGTTAAATTAAACTCAAAGATTATTTAAAAAATTGTCAGATAGGACAGGGTTATGAGTAAAGACACTCAATGCCATATGTCAGCACAAGGTGCAGAGAATGAAGACAAAGGTGGGTAGGTTTGTTAATGTTTTGAGCAAAGCCAATTGAGTCTAAGATAGTATTAAATGCTATATTTAGGCTATCACTTTCAGTGTCAACATGAATGTTAAAATCCCCCACTATGATAACCTTATCTGTATTTAACACTAAATCAGATAAAAAGTCTGAAAACTGATCTAAAATTGAGAGTAAGGACGTGGTAGACGGTCACTCTATATTTTTTTAATAAATATAACTTGAAATAATTATATGCATTTTTAAATGGATGCATTCAAAAATGCATTTAATTATTTATTTAATAATTTAAATATACATTTAATTGTAGGAGTTCTGGGAGCTTTTTCTGTTCACCTTTTTTACCTGCTACTAACCCCATTCAACTCTAGATGGCACCAGACGCACGGTAGGAGCTGATTCCACAGGTGTTCTCCATCAATCTCATCAGGAGAGAAGCTTAAGTACCCAACTTTGCCAACATTCCGGTGCCTGAGTGTTAACCTGGAGTGGTAACTCTAGCTGGCCAATATAATTCTCCTTGTGATTTTTTTCTGAGTACTTACCTTCTTGTGTCCTCCTTCCCAGGTTACCTCCAGTTCCGAGATTCTTATCCAGTCTTCATATACAGAAGATCCAGACTCTCTCTCCGCAAGAGAACTTCACGGATTATCTTCTCAGTTGGCTGCATTCGGGTTTCAAGTCTCCTCTCGCTACCTGTGAACGAACCTGGCTCACCCTCCACCGTGCTCCCCTCCAAGATCATCCACCTGGTGCCACTTCCACCTCAAGTGCAAGTTCAACAGAATTACCTGGAACTTTCACTTATCCGACATACTCCAAGAGTATCCATCATCTACCTTCTCCTCCCCCCTGGCGGATCTCCTAATCACCCTCTGTAAGCAAAACATATCAAGATCAACAACCCAGAATTTTACCGGTCACTTACCACTGATCCCTTCTCCTTACAGCGGCGAGTTCCTGTTTCTCCAGCAACCAAAAATATTTCTTAATAAACTTGTTAAAACTTTTCGTGTTTTTCCTGAGTGTATTTCTGCATGTGGGTCAAAGCAGCTAGAAAAACGATGACATTAATTACTCAATGGGGCACAACTGACCCCCACTTTTATTTTTTTTATGGTTTCTTTATTTTGTTTCAATATTATAAATAGCACTAAAATGCTATTAAGGCAAACAACTCTAGTAAAGAACTGCATGGGTTTTTATGTTTTGATTGCTTATTCTTAACTTTATAAAACTACTTAAAGAGATTTTTATTTAGCACTAACAAACCTTATTTTAAACCTTTCAAATAGAATATTAATCTTAATATAACAGATGAATGAACTCTTGTAAACTCTTGAAAGTTTCTAAGATTTATTTGAAAAGAACAATGGTTGGAGTTCTTTAGCTTCTGGCTGGTTCTGGTATTCATTGAGGAGGAGGAGAATATGGGATTAAACTCAGGACCATTAAATCCCATATAGGAGCATTTATGAATATAGTGAAAATAATGCAAGCCCTTTTAGGAGTCTAATCTCACTATTAAGCATCACTTTTTGGCTGAGCATTTTCAAACAGAGTATTTAGGATCAGAAAAAAACATTTTGAGCTACTTATTGTGTAGCTTAATAATGTAGACAATAATACTATGCTGCTTCTAAAATATATTTAATCTATTTATCTAAAAGTTTTGATGTCCCAGATTTTACAGCTGCACAGACCTCATATGAATTCCACACCATTTTTTTTTTGTTATTTTGTTATATAAACATAAAGCTTTAGCAGCATATAAAAGTTAATTTATGCTGAAAATATTTGCCGAGACTATTTCAGTCTGCCTTGAGCTGTTCTTCCTTCTTTAGTCGTATTTTTTCCCTTAAGCAGGGCGAAAACAGTGGCTTTTAGGGTTTGTTTTAGAGAGAAAGCGGGGAACCTAGCTCCTGTATGATCAAATCCAAGAGTTCCCTCTAAAGTTATGAAGTCCCGTCTGTACTTCCTTTTTACACACACCATTATGATATTTACAAAACAAGAACTCCAAAGACATTCTTTGAAGAGCGCAACACAGGGACCTCATGTGTCTGACAGGCAGTTAAATGCATCACTAGGTTCAACTTACAGCTGCAGGAGGAGGATGTCCTGCACAGAATTGATATTTTGATACACTCACAAATGGTGACAACCTTTTCTCATTGTGGAAAAAAACAAAAACCTAGCCAGGTGCTGTTGTGATTTGCACCTATTTGTGTCTCTGTTAATTGTGCCCACCTGTTTTCCATATAGTTCTTTTTGTATCAGTTGCATTTAAGCCTGTGTTTTCTGTCCTTTTGTTGTTGGGTCCTCTGTTGGCAACTCCCAATTCCTGTGTCACCACAAGTTCTGAGTTTATCATTAGTTTCATTAAAGCATCCTCACCATGCGTCTTATTGCTATTTGTAAGATTTTGTTTATCTAAATCATAAATTCATGTGTATTTCAGTTTAAGTCCATTACCCTTAATGTGTCATATTTATTTATTCATTAATTTCAGGCATATCAAATGGGGCAGATGGCCTACATTGCCTACATGTGCCAGGGCAGTTGAGCTCTACAAAAAGCCTATATTAAGACAGTGTCATAATTGCAATATTAAATGAATTAATCCAGCATCAAAGTAGGCAGGCTGCATTGATGTAATAGAAATCTATGTTTGTATGACCTTTAACCATTTGAGTAATTGGTGTGTTGGTGTGAGGGCGTTTGTGTGTGTGTAGGTGTGTGTGGTTGGTTGGTTGATTGGGTATATGTGTAGAAATAGGTGTGTGAACACGAGTTTATCACCTGAGTGTTCACATTTGTAAGTGTGGCGAGAACGGTAGAAGCAATCCACAGCACCTAAGAGCAACAAAGGGGCAGGTAGACCCGGTCCTGGAAAGCAGCAGCAGCAGTTCAAGGTAGCCAGACATACCCTGGTAATCTCACTTTCCCAGGGCCTCCCTGTCCCGGGTAGAAGGTCCTGCTCTTTGGTAGGACCTTTCAGATTATGCCAGGATTGTTAAAGGTGCTAGGGTTATGTGCAGCACGGCATTGTGCCACCAGCAGCTGTAATCGAGGTCAGTGTGCAAATTTATAGTTTTTATACCATTAATTTGTCACAAAAAGTAGTTTTAAGATGTTTTTAAGGGAAAAAGTAGACCTCAAAACTTTGTGTGTCCAGTCAGTTCATGAAGATTTAGCCTATTTTGAAATGCTGACAGACCAGACTGGTCTTTTAGCAGAACTCCGCTGACAGATCAGTTTGGCTGCTAAGTTAGCAAATCAAGTCATTAGAAGAATGTTTTGTTTGGTTACACAGATATTGACAGTTAACTCAATTCTCAATTCTCACTTTTATACTAAATCCAAGCTCCCCCTGAATTCCTTTTGTATATAAACCACTATATTTTCTCAATAATGCACAGCAAGAATAAGCCATGAAAACGTGTACCTTTTTAATATTCTAATATATATGCCGTAATATTGTGTGTTTGAAAGTTTTGAAACTCCTGCCATTTAATGTCCGATGGGCGGGACAAAGCCCAGCATTTTAGCTTCACTATTGAACTCACTGTTTAAAGCACTGTGAAGCTGCAGGAATGAGTAAGAGGAAAGCCGCGTTGTTACCAGTGATAAGAAGCTGATTCTGAACAAAAGTTGAGCGCGTTGTAGCGCATATTTAGTCAATGACATGTACACACAACATTATATATTTGATCACTTATTTTTTGACATTTTAGGGGAAGCTGAGCTTCCCTTGCAGTCTTAGAGCAATCGCCACTGGTCATTAGGCTGATTCAGATAGATGTGGCAAGGTCTTTCTAAACAGTGGAAACAGAAGGCACACAAATTCCCTGGGATTCCTTTTAATTCAAATCCTGGTACTTTAAATGAGGTTTTCAGTGGAAAAGGGGCTATTGGGTCTGTGTCCTTTCTCTCTTAATCTCTTTCATCACTATAAAACACTCAAAAGCAACCAAAATGGTTGCATCTACATGTTTTTCAAAACCTTTCCAGAGGGCAGAGAAAACAGGGGCCATGATAGCATTTAGGACAGGTTGCAGATAAAACAAGAGAGCTTGAGAATTTTTGGGCTGCAAATGCAAAATGTAGTTGTCACGCTGTCCAAGAGTCTTGAAATTGTATTTAGTGAGGAGAGGGGAGGAGGAGAAGGAACAAGTGCAAGCAGTGCCAGTGTTTATAATACAATTTTATAATAATTGTTAGGTGGCTCATAAAAACAATTTCAGCTGTCAGATTCTCGATATGATCAGCTCTGTGATCAGCAAAAAAACTGATTTTTTTCTGGTTTCTGTGTTTGATTTCTATATGTACAGAGCACCACACCACAGTAGCGTGATTAGTTGAAATTACACAGAGTGGTGTGCTGTGCTCTGTACAGAAAAACTCTTCACCTGTCACCTTTCCTAAGCTGAATGAATTGCTTATGTTTCTTCCTCCACATCATGTCTGAAACAGTTGATAAATATGTAAGAAAATTCCTCAGATTGTGAGAAAACAGTACCTAAGTATGAAAACCATCCCACTGCGGTAGGATGGTCAATAAGGTAACAGGAACATCATGTACAGTAATGATTGTGCAGTAGGATCATAATTTGATTCACCCTGAAGCAGCAAAAACAAGTTTGAGAAACTACCAAGTACATAATTGTGGAGACTTAGCTAAACAGTAAAGCACTCTAATCTGAGATAAAGCTAACACAACCCCCTCTCTTACTTTTACCTGGTCAGACAGGTGGGGCACCCCTACTTCAGGGCATCTCCGACACAGGACTCACAAAAACAGTACATAAGTTGAGGGAAAAAAGCCTAGGAAGTGTTTTACTACCCAAATTACAAACCAGAAATAAACAGATAAAATCCATCCATACACTTTCTATACCTGCTTTTTCCGTAGAGGGTCGCGGGGGAACTGGTGTCTATCTCCAGCGGTCTACGGGCAAGAGGTGGGGTACACCCTGGACAGGTCACCGGTCCGTCACAGGGCAACACAGGGACACACAGGACAAACAACCATGCACACACTCATTCACAGCTAAGTCAACTGAGAGAGACCAATTAACCTAACAGTCATGTTCTTCGACTGTGGGAGGAAGCTCGACTACTTGGAGAGAATCCAAGAGAACGTGCAAACTCCATGTGTAGTGGTTATAAAACTGTTTCAGTTGAAAAAAAAGGAAAAAAACTTAAAGCAAAATAATATTGTTTTGTATTATTTGGTTAAAATTGTTTTAATTCATAGTAGTATGTGGAAATTTAAATTGGAAAAAACACCTTAATTCATTTCTCTTTTGAGGTAAAATTCAGGGGAATAGGTAGCACTGTGATTGCAGATCTAGTGATCCATGATCGACTATTCTGGCCTTGCAGGTTAAAAACCACAAAATGATGCAGTAAAAGGATAATACGTATAAAATGCCTATTTTATGTAATTTTTCTTATTATGAAGTTTTATAGTGTTTCAAGAGTGGCAGCTTCTTAAAGTTTATGTTTTGAGGGTTTATTTGCTGATTGTGTCTCGATTGGTTTTGTCTGAGTTGACGCATGGGAATGTGCCGCTTCTGCTCGTCCATTTAAACACTGGAAGCGACAGATGTAACACACCCATAAAATAAACATCTTCAGTGAAGGAAACCTGGTGAGATCTGCCACTTGGTTTGCTCTCGATGTGGCATCATAAAGATTCCCCTGACGTGTCTGTTAAAGAAAGTCTCCAAAGCTGTCACTAGTGCTTTGCAGTGTATGGCATTGCCTTTCCACTTCCTCAGGTGGCTGTTCAGGTCAAGCACATCAGGAACCACGTGGCTTATTGTGATGCACTGATTAAAAAGACACAATTCAGGGTGTGGCAAGTGGTGTAGTGGTAGAGCGTGCGACCAATATAGGGAGGTTCAGTCCTCGGCGCAGCTGTCCCAGGTTTGAGTCCTGACCCCGGAGAGCTGTGCTGTAGAGGAAGTTGCATCTGCAAAGGGCTCCAGGACCTTGGGCAGCTCCATCAGCTGCTCCAACTCATGCTAGGTGAGCTGGATGTAAGAAAGCTGTTTGGTGTTGCATACCTCTTTGTTAGAGTTAGAAAGCTGATAAACACAGACAAGTGTAAAATAAGACACAAGTGAACCAAGTAAGTTTGACTTGCAAGGGTGAGACAGTCCTCTGCCAGAACAGCAACTTCCTTCTCACAAAAAGGGAGAAATCCTTGCACCAGCCTCTCATTTACAACTCACATTCCTACAAGCAAACAGCGGGAATTGGTTCAGCCAATTCCTACAGAGATTTCAACCTAAAAATGTAGTCATTCTCATATATGGTATAAACTTGTCGTGTCCAAGGAGTGATCCACTCCAGACCGCATTCCTTAACCTTCCACAAACCCTTTTTCACACTAAAAAACAATCATCTTAACTATAGTAGAACTTCAGACATAAACATGGTTTAAACTAAATAACTTATATACATTTTTCCAACAATTCCCTCCTGTTTACTATTGATTAGTTTAATATCACATCTATGTATACGCTTCCAAAAAGCTTTATGCATACACCTCATTAAACATTAAACTATTGTTAAGTTTAGTGACTTCTCCATAATGTCATCATAGTCCTGGTTCTTGTACAGTGGTTGATTATCCTGGGACAACATTGTATCAACAATTCCTCCAACCATCCTTAATATTATTGCTCTGATACAGGGAACAACGCACAGAGTAAAAAGGCAGAACAACAATAACACAGCGATGACAGGGGTCATGATTTTCAAAAACAGTTCTTATTTCCTGTTGATATATGCTCGAATTCCTCAGGAACATCTGATCCCCACACACTGTCATGTGGCTTCACACGGATGAGTTCTCTCTTACTCCTATTTAGGAAGGTTTAACTGAAATGACATAAGTGTGATCAGTGACATAAACAGGTGCACAAACACCACTCCAACTTGGAGGCAACTGCAAATAAATGGCAGTTCCACACATCCAGTGAAATCCATCTATTGCATAAGTGCCCTTTAGATCATGGACCTTTCCCCCTGGTCCAGCTAGGTGGGAAGGATAATAGTAAGTCGTGTTACACATGCGCATTGGAATAGTCCCCACTGGGATGGAACCAGTGCCTACGACACAATGGGAAAAATGGGAACCTGCAAGAAGCTCAACATAGCTGGACACAGGGGTTGTAATATTAAACTGTTTAAACTCTGTAACATCACAGTTGTAAAATGTTACATTACCATTACCACACGGAAACTGGTAATGACACCAGAAACGCTGTTTCTGATATAACACTCATCTCTTGGCACTGGTACTGGTCTAGCTGTCAACCTGGGCTGGCTGGAAGAGATAGGAAGTTCAGTGCATACATAGCAACCAGAAAAGTTTCTGGACTTGGTTACATTTTTTGCATATTGGTACCAGCTGTTAGTCTCATACAAGTAATTTATATCTTGTATAAATATTCCATAGAAATCTTCATTTATCCACCCCTTTAATTTCTGGAGATCATGAGATTGTGGAAATTTCTAGCATATTATTAACATAATCAGGGCACACATGATAAACAAAACTAAATGTTTCAACAACATCTTTCCTTTAGATTTACCTGTCAGTCTCTCTCTCAACCCTAAGGGCTAAGAAGGATTGTTGCTTTCTTCACTGACGTTGAGATGAAGCCTCCACTAGATGGCGACAACCCCTTTGTAGTCAGGCTTCATAATTTCCAGCCTGTGGGTGGAAAGACTGACAGGCTCACCTCTTTACAGTGTGCTTTGGATTTTCACAGTGGTATGAGTTGTCAATAACACTTGGAACAGACCCTCCCACTTTGGATCAGACCAGGTGTTCTTTTAATGGTCTTTATCGGCACCCAATCACCTTCTTCCACGTCACCAGGAACCCGTAGGGCTTCAGAAACATCATTTGGCAGATTATTAACATTTTGTATGTCTCTGGAATGTAATATCTTCCTCATGTAGTCTGCTAACGTTGCATCTTATTGTGGATCTTTTAGGTCTTTTTGTAGATCAGGGATATAATAAGGTCTGCCATGTATTTTTTCAAAAGGTGTTAATCCACCCTGAGCTGATGGGGTTATCCTCATATTAAGTTTTATTATATATAAACATTCAACCCGATTTCTTTTTGTTTCTTCCATTATCTTCCTAAACTTACTTTTAACTGTTCCATTTGTTCTCTCCATCAACCCTGCACTCTGGGGGTGGTAGCTACAGTGTGTTTTCAGGTCAATTTTGACACATTTACCCGGTTCTTGTATGACTTTGTTAACAAAATGTGTTCCATTATCACTATAAATCCTTCTTGGAATTCCAAATGTACATAGCCCCTTTTGCCACTGTTATAGCATCTGGTCCTTTGCAAGGAAAGATTTCCTTGGGAGTTATGTTTCAGACATATCAAACAAGATGCACAAAAAATTTTCTTAGTCAGTTTTTAGTAAGTATTAAATCCATATGTAGTGAATTGTTTGTTTACTAGGCCAAGCATCCTCCCTGTTGAGACATGGCTCTGCACATGGCTCACATTTGCAACCCAGTAGAACATTGATTTAGGTAATATAGGCTTTCCTTCAGGGCATCTAGTAATCCCAACATTTACACTCAACTAATTTAGCTGATAATTTAGGAGCAGGCGGATGTGATAGAATATGATAGAACACAGAACTCAGAGTATTCTCTCTCAAACAGCTCCCACGGAGGGGACTTTATTTCTTCAAAAAGCGCACAAGTTTATCTTCATCAAAAAAATTCAAGAAGTCCCCCTCCCTTCAGTCTTTACCGGGGTTCTTTATAGAGATGCAAAGCATTGGTGTGTGTTGGGATCATTTACGTAATACATCTTGGCACCCACACATTGTTTTGTCCACTTTTTCCGGGAAACCACATTCAGCCAACATCTGCAAACCTTTAACTGGGCGGACGTGACAGTTTGTAATAACAATTTCATCATTTATCTGGATGGGGACTCCATGTCAAGTTGACCCAGCAAAGTCAGCATTTTACAATATTTTCTGCAATAACAAGCCCATTAATTCTCCCTGTCCAGACAGACAGGCGCTTGCATGTTTTTTACTCAGAGTGAACTATCCTTCACAAAATTCATCTTTGTAATGGTAGAAACAATAATGTCACAATTTTGATCTAGTCAAAGCAGAGCTTTATGCTTCCACAATAACAGCACAGCATTTAATAATTTCAGTAATAAGTCTGCATTTTTCCATTGTGCTACCTATTATACCATTTATTTTATTTCTTTCCATACATAATATGTGCCGTCCAAGATGTTAATAAGACCTGTATGGTGTCACGATAGATAGGGTTAAATAAAATCAAATTGGATCTTTCCTACAAATGTTTCTGTTTGGCCATGATAAAGTTGCTCTCTTTTAATCATCTGGTTCCATAACAATTTTTACGGTATTCATCAGCAAGATTATAACAGCTCTGAATAATCGATTCTAATCTAGCTTTTTTTTTATGCAATAGGTCCTCATTATCTTTAAGAATCAGGTCGCTATTTTTGTTAGTTGCTATTATTTTAATAATGCTTGGTTTACTTTAGGTTTCATTGGTCCAAAAAAACTCACTCATCATCAGTTTAGAAGGCTTAATAAAATTGATGAACACAAAAATGAAGTGCATGTGTTGTGATTATTAATCTGACAATATTATTTAATATTAATATTTTAATTTTTATCAAATAATATTTCACTCTGTTAAGGGTTGTCCTGTGAATACCACCCCAGTAAGCCGATGGTATTAGGACAAAGTTGAAAGGTGTGAGCCAAGCTCTGACATTATTGAACAGCATAAACTCTGTACACACATGGAATGAATTCACACAATTTCTTAAAATACAAGAATTTATTAACAAAAATAAGTCAACTCAAAGTCAAACAAATTTCAATCAACAAACTCTTTACAATGCTAAAACAATCCAACTAAACTACCAAGCAGAATTAAAGAATAACGAAGACTAATGGGCTATGTACAATATAAACAAGTTGGTTAAAGATCGTTGAAACCATGACCAAAAGAGTGATGCAACATTACCATGCAATGTTTATGTTTGAGAACCAAGGATTATCTTGAAGAATCTGGAAATGAAATTAAGTTAGTCTTGGAACCAACTTAGGCAATAATCAGCAAATGTTTAGACAACCATTCACAATGCAAGATCAAATAAAATATTATTTTATCAAAATTATGTTTTAAGGAATGATCTGCTGAATAAAACCAACCTTCTGGATGAATAATTTCTCAATGTTGTCTAATTAGTTGCCTTTATTTATTAAAATAATATTTAAAGAAATATTATTAAGGAAATATTTGGAAAAGAGCCAATCTTTCTGGAGAAATGGGGCTTAATGGTGTTTACTTAGTTATCAGATTTAGTAAAATAATGTTTAGAGATTATTATTTACCTACTTGAAAACTAACAACCTTTCTGTTAAATATTCTGTAGTGAGCACGTGTTCTAAAGCTGTTAGCAGTTAAGCTAACAAAGGATAAAGTTCTGAAGTTGTGCTGAAAGTCTGTTAAATGCAATTTATTTGGAAAACTCCAGAAGAGTTTGTACCGGAGTTTTAATGTTGAAATCCGTGGTCCCAACACATGTAATGTCTTCTAATCTTAGTTTGTCTTACCCAGTTTTATAAACACACTGTACAGTTTCAGTCAGCTATAGTTCTTCCCTTTTAATTACACTTTGTATTTATTTCAAGTAACTAAAGTTTGTTTCAATTAACTAAAGTTTTTTCCATTTCAGTCGAGTCCAGTAATTCTGTTACGGCCTCCTCCACGTCTCCTGGTGTATTGGCCTGTCTCCTGGTAGCACCTCCAGGCTCTGGACACTACGCTGGCAGACACAGCAAACCATCTTGCCACAGCTCGCATCGATGTGCCGTCCTGGATGAGCTGCACTACCGGAGAAATTTGTGTGGGTTGTAGAGTCCGTCTCATGCTACCACGAGTGTGAAAGCACCACCAACATGCAAAAGTGACCAAAACATCCGCCAGAAAGCATAGGTACTGAGAAGTGGTCTGTGGTCCCCAACTGCAGAACCACTCCTTTATTGAGTGTGTCTTGCTAATCGCCAAAGATCTTTCCCTGTTGTCTCTTCCATTTGCACAACAGCATGTGAAATTGATTGTCAATCAGCGTTGCTTCCTTAGTGGACTGTTTGATTTCACAGAAGTTTGATTTACTTGGAGTTATATTGTGTTGTTTAAGTGTTCCCTTCATTTTTTTGAGCAGTGTATTTTTTTTGTAGCCTACCATCACCTAATATCCAAATCAGAATTCCCCACGATACACCTCAGCAGTAAACAACTTTATGTTAACACCAGCAAGGTTTCGGGTTGTCTCACTGAGTGAATCATGGGATTCTACATTCATACACACCACCTGTTTATTATTAGGCCTCTTCAAAAACTGCAGTTATGTTAAACGCCGAGCATACCAGCTCACGTACTTATCTAGCGCTAACGCCAAGCTTACCGGCTTGCGTATTTCTCTTTATATACTTAGTTGGTTCTGTCTTACCTGTGCATTCGTTCACAATGTCTGTCGGAACGCGTTGATCCACCTCCTGGTGCCCCTCTGTCGATTCGGCGGTTACCAACACAGAATTCACTGTGCAGGATTTTCGTTCTCCAGACATTCTGAAGGCTGCACAGACTAAAACCCCACACGCACCACAGGGCCCCGGGTGGCAGATTTCTAGCGATCCGGCTCGAAGGACCAAAGAAATGTTAGAGTTAAAAAGCTGATAAACACAGACAAGTGTAAAATAAGACACAAGTGAACCAAGTAAGTTTGACTTGCAAGGGTGAAACAGTCCTCTGCCAGAATAGCGACTTCCTTCTCATAAAGGGAGAAATCCTTGCACCAGCCTTTTATTTACAACTCAGATTCCTACAAGCAAAAAGTGGAAATTGGTTCACCCAATTCTTACAGAGATTTCAACATAAAAGTGTAGTCTTGTCATGTCCGGTGAGTGATCCACTCCAGATCGCATTCCTTGACCTTCCACAAACACTTTTTCACACTAAAAAAGCAATCATAGGAATCATCTTAACAATAGTAGAACTTCAAACAATGATAACTTATATACATTTTTCCAACACTGCCAGAGTTTTGAAATCCAACCCTTGAATGTTTTATGAAGGCTTTCAGATGATTGTAGGTTGAATACCAGTGGGTGGCAATTCCAGCTGGCATGGTTCTTCCATAGTGGGGAAGCTTGTGCCTATCTCCAGCAGTCTATGGGCGAGAGGTGGGGTACACCCTGGACAGGTCGCCAGTCCATCGCAGGGCAACATACAAACAACCAAGCACACACTCATTCACACACCTAAGGGGAATCTAGAGAGACCAATTAACCTAAAAGGTATTTCTTTGGACTGTGGGAGGAAGCCGGAGTAACCAGTGAGAACCAACGCATACACGGGGAGAACATGCAAACTCCATGTAGAAAGACCCCCGGCCGGGAGTCGACTTTCTTGCTGCAAGGCAACAGTGCTACCAACTGTGCCACCGTGCAGCCCAATATAGAAATCTTTTATAGTTAATTAAAATTTTAAAAAGTACTATTGGGATTCAAGTCATACTCCAAAATTTCACTGCCCAGAACAATACATGCAACTTGAATTTACAAAGAAAACCACACAAGTTGCAGTTTGAATCAAGTTGTATTTCAAACAAGCACACTACATAAAAACAGCACGGGTTTTGCAGTAACCACAACGCAGGTCACACAATATGACAACATGGCACAATATATGTTTTTTCACACATCTCGTCAGAAAACTTTTTGTCATAGGATCTATAACAAATCAACTTCTTTATTGGAAAAATAGTTAATGAATCTGCCCTCACTGATATGATATGCATTCTAATGATAATCAAAATGAAGTCAAAAGAAAAGCTTGCTCATCATGTAAAATGATGTTGGTGATCTTTCTGAAAATAGGAACTTCCATTTCTGTTGCAGAACAAACAAACATACTGATCTAACATTCTGTTCCATCATTCTTTACCCAATTAGTGACACTTCACAGTATACATTTACATGAAAAAAACAGCAAAACCTAACACCTCACCTCCCTCCAAGCTATCAACAATTTCTTTCTTCACTGGAACAAACTGAAATATCTGATAACTGAAAATTCTACCAGTGGTAAGGCCATCATTAATTACTGACATTTCAAAAATATGTTTTTGCACCACTCTTAAGGAGTGGATCTATTTTTCTAATACATTGTGGATCACATAAAACACCATGACTGAATTGCATTTAGTCCGAGGTCCTTGCTTCTCTCATCCATTTTCAACCCACTTGGCTTATTTTTCTCTCAATCTAACCATAGTTGAAACTTTGGATTCTCTGTGACAATGATTCTAAAGACAGATACATTCCAAGATTTTGCAGCTGATGGCAGCCTCGGAGCTTTGCTCTCTCGTTTTGTGTGTGTTTTTGTGGATCTTTCTGCCACCATTCGGTGGTCTCATTCAGCAGAGAGGAACTTCTAAACATCTTGGCATTTTTTTCACCATCATTTAGTGACGAAAGCTTCACGGAGATTCTTGCCAGGTGTGTGGCGTCTCTCTATGGCTATACCGCCGGAGATGTCCTGGTGAAGCTCCGACAGCGGGGACTGCGCGCACCCTTGCCTTCAATCCACCTGACAAATGTGTATTCCGTGGCTAACAAGATGGACGAACTGCTTCTCCTCACCTGCAAAAATTCAGATCTCCACGGATCTGCCGCCCTCTGCTTTGCCAAAACCTGGCAGAGTAAGAACACCCCGGAGTGCGCACTTTTAGATGTTCAGAGCAGACGGCAACATGGACTTATCGGGAAAAAAGCGAGGTGGCGGAATCTGCTTTTATATAAACAAACGTTGGTGCAGAGATATAAAAGTGTTGAAGAAGACATGTAGTTCTGACCTGGAGTCATTTCTCATAAACTGTAAACCGTTTTATTCACAGGGAGTTCTCCTCGTTTGTACTGGTTGGCGCTTACATACCACCTCAAGGCTCGACTTCAAATGCTGAAAAACAACTGTCTGAGCTGATAACAGAATGCTTATAAAGAGATCTGATAAAAATCATCCAGATTCTCTCATCATTGTTCTTGGGGACAGTGCAAACCTCTCCAATAAACTTCCCAAATACAGACAACACATTAGGTGTCCCACCAGGGATAAAAACACTTTGGACCACTGCCACACAACTTTAAAAGATGAACATCATGCTGCCACAAGGGCTGCTTTGGGACTTTCTGATCACCCTCTGGTGTACATCATCCCAACCTAGAGGCAGAAATTAATAGCTTTTAAACCTGTGGTTAGGACTGTTAAGAAGTGGACTGATGAGTCAAAGCAGATGTTAAAGGCCTGCTTTGACTGAAACAATTTGGACAGTTTTTGAATAGATGAACCATGGGCCTGAAGAAGAATCCAGCCTTGGAGGATTTTTAGGAGATAAGGAAAGCGTTGGATTTTCTTTCTGGAGAAACCTCGGCCATCCGACTCCAGCAAAAGTACAGGATGAACGATGTGATCATCACCAGACTGCGTGTCAGGCCCCACTCTTACGCCAGCGCGGTGGCAGGGCCCTGTCCGGCTGGTGAGCCGTCACCCGGCGTGACGGAGTCCACGGAGGAACAAGTGGCCTCTTTCCTCTTGTCCAAGGGGATAAAGCTGGACTGTGACTCCGTGGAAGCGTGTCACCCTCTCCCGAGACGAGGTAACAACGACAGACCGGCAATCATCATGAGGTTCAGCAACCGGAAACACAAATCTCCTCTGCTGAAACAGGGCAGGTTGCTGAAGGGGTCAGACGTGTTCATTAACAAGCACCTGACCAAGAAAAACGCCGACATCGCAAGAAGGCCCGGTTCCTGAGGAGGCAGAAGAAGATCCAGTCCACGTGGACCACAAACTGTAAAGTCTTCATTAAGCTGATCACCGGAGGAGGCGAAGGTTTTGGTCGTTCGGGTCATCACGGAGTTGGATAAATATGACTGAACTATCTGAGGATCGTTTGTGCACAGGTGATATCACGCATGACTCACTTCACCATGTCACAAGTTACAGGAACTCCTTCTTCTTCACTTATGAATACAACACTAACACCTACAACTGTTAGTGCCGATAACCTGGAGCTGAAGACATTCAGCTATACGGATTATAAATGTCAGGACATGGAAGAGGATGTGGATCCAGATAACAACTTCTTTAATGATATGGTTGATAACTGCTGCTACTACACAACGGATCAATACAACATGGAAGTTCAAGTAGATAATAAGTTTTCAATCATACATTTCAATAGCAGAAGTTTATATGCAAACTTTAACAGCATCAAAGACTGTCTGAGCCAGTTTAAACAGCCATTCAGCATCATAGCCATCTCTGAAACCTGGATCAGTCATGAGAAGGGGGCTGACTTTGTGCTGTAGGGTTATGAGTTCAATTATATCAGCAGAGAAGGGAAACCTGTAGGAGGAGTAGCTGTGTATGTTGATAAAAACTTAAAGTATAAAATAGTAGAAAACATGACCAGAGTGACTAAAGATGTATTTGAGTGTATAACCTGTTGAAATATATTTGAAAAGTCAAAAAATGTCATTGTCAGTTGTGTCTACAGAGCTCCCCTTTCCAAAATATGGAAAAATATATAAAAAATGGTTTAAAAGAAAACCCTACACGCTACATATCAGAAGGTCTTTTCATCTGTGGGGACTTTAATATTGATCTACTTAACTCAATAATCATAAACCTACTGAAGTGTTCATCAACCCCACCATGTACATTTTGAGCCTTTTTTTCCAAAAAATCACTAGGCCCCAGCAGGATCACACTGAACAGTGCCAAAATTTAAAATTAGTTTAATTATTTACTAATATCTTAGATAATAATAACAATAAGTGGATTAATTATTCAGCATATTAGTGATCAAATTCCAGTCTTTGTTGTTAGTGACAATTTCGATATAAAAATAAGGATAAAAGTAATCCACACTTTAAAAGAGTAAGAACAGAGGAATCACTCATATCTTTCAAAGATGATTTACTGAAACACAACTGGGAGTCTGTTTTACAAGAAGATTATTTTGATATAGCATATGAACATTTTCTAAGTACCTTTAAAGTATTATATGATAAAAACTGTCCATTAATAATGTACTCTCACAAAAACAAATAATCAGAAGCTCCATGGATCACAAAGGGTTTGCAAAAAGTGCCTGCAAAAAAAAAGAAAAAACTTTATAGAGATTTCTAAAGTTATAGATCCCTTTGGAGGTGGAGAAAAAAATATAAGAAAATAAGAAAAATTAACTGCTATTCTACGAATAGCAAAACGGGTTACTACAGAAAAATTATTAGATAGAAAAAAAGAAAAAACATCAAAGGGATTTGGAATGTTTTAAATAATATTATCAAAAAAAAACTCTGAAAAAAATTTAAATTTTTCCCAGTTTTTTTACAAATAATGATGGCAATTTGGAGGAGAGTAATGACCTTGGGTCATAATTTCAAAAAATTTTTTGTGAGTGTGGGGGGCCAAAATGGGAGAAAAAATCCCATGATTCCCCAAAAAAAGGAGCTCTGAATGAAAAATTAATCAGTAGAAATCCTTATTACTATGTTTCTCACGGCAGTGGGGGGAAAAAAATTATAGATATTGTAAATAAATGTAAAAAAAAAAGGTAAAATGTTGGGGGGAATTGGGTATTGATATGACAAAAATCAAGAAGGTATTTGAGGGAAAATTATCCTGCCTCTGACTTACATCTTTAATCTGTCCCCCTTAATCGTGTAAATTTCCAGAAAAATTTGGGAAATTGCCAAAATTATTACACTTTTATAAATCTAGGGATAGACAGATTTTCACAAATTATAGGCCTTTTTCCCCTCTACTTTCACAGTTTTCCAAAAATTTTGGGGGAAATTATTTGTGAGTAAATTAGATACATTCATTAATAAAAATTTAATCTGCTTTCTGAAAGTCAGAATGGATTCAGATCACAAAGATCTACAGCAGTGGCCAGTCATGGGGAATTGATAGAGGAAATCACCCCGGCACCTTAGATAATAAGAAATCTGCAGTTGGGGTATTTATTGATCTCAAAAAACTTTTGACACAATAAAATCATCCGGGGATTGTCCTGCACTGGATGGGGAAAGTTATCTAAGCAACAGGCAACAATTTGTGCAAATGGGTGACTGCCAGTCCCCATGCTTGGACATTGTTGTGTGGTGACCCCCAAGGTGTCAGTACTGGGGGCCAAAAATTTTTTATTTTTACATTAATACATCTGTAAAGGTTTCTAAAATACTTTTTTGCAGATGATACTAATACTTTTGTACAGGTGATAATTTGGGATCAGCTTATGGCTGAAATCAATTTAAATTATGTCAACCAAGATATGGTTTGATATTTAAAAAATTATCATTAAATTTGGGATAAAAACCAAATTTTATGTTGTTTGGAAACTGCGGAAGAAGAACAAAAGTTCAGATCCTAATAGATAATATGACAGTAGAGAGAGTTAAGGAAATTAAGTTTTTGGGAGTAATGATAGACAATAAGATTTGCTGGAGACCTCATATAAAATACATTCAAACAAAAATATCCAGAAGTATTGGTGTTCTCAGCAAAGCTAAATATTTTCTAAATCATGCTGCTCTTCATATTCTGTATTGTTCACTCATATTACCTTACTTGAGTTATTGTATGGAAATATGGGGCAACACCTATAAAACCTCACTGCGACCGTTATGCACATTACAAAAAAGGGCCATCAGAATGGTTCATAAGGCTGGATTCCACGACCATACTAACATACTATTGATAGAGTCCTGCCTCCTCAAACTCCCAGATCTGGTAGAATTTCAAACAGCTCAGCTGATGTATAAAGCTAGAAATAAACAACTACCAGAAAATATTCAAAAGCTGTTCACTGATAGAGTGGGGGGTTATGACTACAGGGAAAATCTCAATTTCAGAACCTTGAGGGTTCAAACCACCATGAAGAGAATGTGCATTTCAGTCAGTGGTGTGAAGGTCTGGAATAAACTCCAAAAAGAGCTGAAGCAATGTCCAAGCATGAGACTGTTTAAAAAAAGACTAAAACTGATGTTTTTCAACATGTACTGGGATGAGGAGGTGAGGTGAATGGTATCTCATCTGAGCACTGTGTGTGTGTGAGTGTGTTTCTGCTGTGTGTCTGCATGCGGTGCATGGGGGGTGCTGGGCCCTCTTCTCTGCTTCTGGTCCTCTGTGGCTGCAGCCTGACGCTGCAGTTGTTGAAGCCAGGCTTCTCTCGCTGCTCCTCGCTCTGTGCCTTGTGGTGGTGGGGGGCAGGTCGGGGTTCAGGGGACTCTTGTGGATGGCTTGGTAGTTCAGGGGGTCCCGGGGAGCTTGTCCGCCTCCTTGCGCTGTGAGGTGTGGGGTTGGGATTGGTGGGTGGAGATGTGGTGTTGGATTGTGGCGCTGATGATTGGGGGTTGGGGGGGGGGCTCTCTGAGTGCCGATATACATGAGTCTGAATGTGGATTTAGGCCTGATGTGTGGTGTGTTTCTGTGTGCAGTTACATGTATATATATATGTATACACACACACACACACACATTACTTCTCAAACCAAATCTGCATAAATATGTAGCACTGGATGGCTCAAAAAACCAAACAGTCCATGTAAAACTAGGTTGCCGCCTGTTATTTGTATAACAGAACCAAGCAATGGTGAGTCTGAGAAAGGTGTTTGACACTTGTGTTAAAAGGTTGAGAGAGAATTTTCTAGTTGTTCAAAACACTTCTACCTTCTTTTCCAAATCTGTGCCTTTAATTTCTGAAGTACTGCTGAGAACTACTCCTCTTGCTTGCCTATGAATGTCATTCACACATTCCTCCATGAACCCCACAATTGCTTGGACTGTACTCTCAGCAAGACCAGATGCTTGCATCTGTGCAACAACAGATTCACCCATGTTTAACAAGTGATTATTGTCAATAGAGAGCTGGGTAGTTATTGGAGTCTGTACTGACTGCCTCTAAAGTTGAGTGCTCACCAACTTCATTCTGAGTCTCCATGTTGGCAGAATTATTAGTCAAAGAAACATCTCTATGGAAATGAAAAATATGATTCTTAAAACCTGAATAAGTGCAAAATGATGAAAAACCTCCAAGCTGTCCACATTTCAAACATAATGTCTGTCATCGTTTTTCTAGCTGCTTTGACCCACATGCAGAAATACACTCAGGAAAAACAGGAAAAGTTTTAACAGGTTTATTAAGAAATATTTTTGGTTGCTGGAGAAAAAGGAACTCGGCGCTGTATGGAGAAGGTAGATGATGGATACTCCAGTAGCGTGTCGAGTAAGTGAAAGGTCCAGGTAATTCTGTTTAACTTGCACTTGAGGTGGAGGTGGCACCAGGTGGATGATCTTGGAGGGGAGCACGGTGGAGGGTGAGCCAGGTTCGTTCACAGGTAGCGAGAGGAGACTTTAAACCCGAATGCAGTCAACTCAGAAGATAATACGTGAAGTTCTCTTGCAGAGAGAGTCTGGATCTTCTGCATATGCAGACTGGATAAGAAGCTTGGAACTGGAGGTAACCTGGGAAGGAGGACACAAGAAGGTAAGTACTCAGAAAAGAATCACAAGAAGACTTGTATTGGCTAGCTAGAGTTTCCACTGCAGGTTAACACCCAGCCACCGGAGTGTTGGCAACGTTGGGTGCTTAAGCTCCTCTCCTGATGAGGCTAATGGAGAACACCTGTGGACTCAGCTCCTACCGTGTGTCTGGTGCCACTTGGAGGTTGAATGGGGTTAGCAGCAGGTAAAAAAAAGGTGAACAGAAAAAAGCTTCAAATCCTACCTGAAACTGCTGGCTAAGGATAAGCGTAAATACAGTAAGATTGTTATTCACGCTGGCGGTAATGACACCCGGTTACATCAATCCGAGGTCACCAAAGTTAGTGTTGCTTTGGTGTGTAAGTTTGCCAAAACAATGTCGGACTCCGTAATTTTCTCTGGTCCCCTCCCCGATTTAACCAGTGACGACATGTTTAGCCGCATGCTGTCATTCAACCGCTGGCTGTCTAGGTGGTGTCCAGAACATGATGTGGGTTACATTGATAAATGGCAAACATTTTGGGGAAAACCTGGTCTGATCCGGAGAGACGCCATCCATCCCACTTTGGATGGAGCAGCTCTTCTTTCTAGGAATCTGGCCGAATGTATTAGTTCTCCAAAACTCTGACAACCCAGGGTTCAGACCAGGAAGCAGGGTCGTTTAATACTCCTCTTTTCAGCTTCTGTACTGCTACCCACCCATTACCCTATTAAGACAGTGTCTCGCCCACGGCCAAAATTGAATAGATTAAAAAATAATCTAAAAGGAGGAAATCAAGGAAAATCTAATAAAAATAAACCCAACTCAGACTAAAAATAAAAATAAAACATTAAATGTGGCTTACTGAACATAAGATCTCTCTCTTCAAAGACTTTGCTAGTTAGTGACCTGATTTGTGACAATCAGATTGATTTATTTTGCCTCACAGAAACCTGGCTGCAGCAAGAGGATTATGTTACCATTAATGAGTCAACTCCTACTAATTATTAAAATTTTCACATTCCTCGAAATACTGGGCGAGGAGGAGGAGTAGCAACCATCTTTCAGTCCGATTTATTGAATAGTCCCAGACCAATCAATAGCTACAACTCTTTTGAATATTTAATCCTTAATTTTCCTCATCCAAATTGCAAAGCAATAAAACCACTTCTATTTGTTGTTTTGTACCGTCCACCAGGCCCCTTACTCTCAATTTTTAGATCAGTTTTCAGACCTGATTTAGTGTTAAATACAGATAAAGTAAATATACCATTTAATGCTATCTTAGACTCATTTGGCTTTGCTCAAAACATTAACAAACCTACCCACCTTTGTATTCATTCTCTGGACCTTGTGCTGACATATGGCATTGAGTGTAAAGACATAAAAATATTTTCTCATAACCCTGTCCTGTCTGACCATTTCTTAATAACCTCTGAGTTTAATTTAACCAAGTACTCCACACCTGAAAGAAAATTTTATTATAGTAGATCATTATCAGACGATGCTGTAACAACCTTTAAAGAATCAGTTCCACTTTTAATATCCTCACTATTACTGAAAAACACAGTGGAGGGCAGAAATTCTGTTTCTGCCCCATCACCAATTGATTCTTTTGTTCATAGTGTTTCTTCATCATTGCGTGATGCATTAGACAATGCAGCCCCCTTGAAAAAGAAGCCAATCATTCATAGGAGGCTGGCTCCTTGGTTTAATTTAGATCTGCGTACTTTAAAGCACATGTTAGAAAATTGCAGAGAAAATGGTGCTACACACTTAGAGGATTCCTACTTAATCTGGAAAAATAGCCTACTGTTGTATAAAAAGACACTTCGCCAAGCCAGAACAGCTTATTTCTCATGATTAATAGAAGAGAACAAGAATAATCCTAGGTTTGTCTTTAGTACAGTTGCTAAACTTACACAGAGTCATAGCTCTGTTGAGCCATCCATTCCCTTAGATCTTAGCAGTCATGACTTTATGGGATTCTTCTTAAATAAAATTGATTCTATTAAAAATAAAATCTTTGACATACTCCCGAAGATGATTACTTCATCCTCAGCAAGTGAGACAACATTGGAAATAACTGTAGAACCTGATTTGTGTTTGGACTGTTTTGATCCTGTAGAGCTTCCTGAGTTATCAGAAATATTAGCTTCATCTAAACCATCAACTTGTATGTTAGACCCAATCCCAACCAAATTATTTAAGGAAGTGTTCCCTCTGATTACCAGCCCCATTTTAGATATGATTACTCTATCTTTAGTAAATGCATATGTACCACAGGCTTTTAAGGTAGCTGTAATTAAACCTTTACTTAAGAAACCTTCGCTTGATCGAGATGACTTGAAAAATTACAGACCTATATCCAATCTTCCATTCTTATCTAAAATTCTTGAGAATATAGTTGCTAATCAAATGTGTGAGCATTTACACAGCAGTGACCTGTTTGAATGACCTGTCTGTACTTGTCCTCTTAGATCTCAGTGCTGCATTTGATACAGTCGATTATAATATTCTCTTAAAAAGGCTGGAATATGCTGTAGGGATCAGGGGAACAGCGCTAGGCTGGTTTAAATCTTATCTGTCTGACAGATTCCAGTTTGTTCATGTAAATGATAAATCATCTTTAAACTCCAGGGTTAATTGTGGAGTACCACAGGGTTCAGTACTTGGGCCAATTCTCTTTGCTATATATATATGCTTCCAATAGGTCAAAATATCAGGCAGGATAGGATAAATTTTCACTGTTATGCTGACGATACTCAGCTTTACTTATCCATAAATCCTGATGAGCCCAACCAGTTAGACAGACTACAAGCATGTCTGGAAGATATAAAAACTTGGATGACTTTAAATTTTTTGCTTCTAAATTCAGACAAGACAGAAGTTGATAAAAATTTAAAAGAGAGCTCATATTTCTCCTATTTTAGCTTCCCTTCATTGGCTCCCTGTTAAATCTAGAATAGAATTTAAAATTCTCCTCTTCACATATAAAGCCCTTAATGATCTAGCACCATCATACAGCAGAGATCTGATTGTTCCATTTGTTCCTAACAGGGCACTTTGTTCCCAGACTGCAGGTTTACTGGTAGTTCTTAGAGTCTCTAGAAATAAAATGGGAGGCAGATCCTTTAGTTATCAGTCTCCTCTCCTGTGGAACCAGCTCCCGGTTTTGGTCCGTGAGGCGGACACCCTGTCTACTTTTAAGGCTAGGCTTAAAACTTTCCTTTTTGATAAAGCTTGTAGATCCCCTGGATCTTTATAGGAGAAAATGAGTGTCATCGTCAGATCTCATGATTTGAGGCACTCCCATGGTGTGATTTTCTCCTCTTTCCCTTTTAGAAGGAACCTTTTCCTTCAGTTTTGTGTTCTGCTCCCATGTTAGTAAAATCAATCATTATTTGCTTCCATGGAGCACTATAGACTGGAACGCTGCCCAGTCCTGCTTTTAATGAAACTTTTTGATTAAACTGATTGCAGATTTCACACGGTTGCACAAAATATGTTGTGACATTTTTCAAATTGTCCTTCAATTTATGACTTCTGAGAAATGGGACCTGTTGCTTTGAACCACCACAGAGACTTCTGCTGTTTTTCCTACTTCCCCTGTTGAGAGAGAAAAAGTTATCATATCTAAGTTTCTACTTCTAGAGAATCACATAAACTTCTGGTGGGCTGGTTTTGGCCCACGGGCCTTGAGTTTGCCACATCCAGGGTAGAGTTACAATCTTTATCAGACTCTCAGCAGAGACAGGCTTCTGCTGTTTGCAGAAGTGTTATCTTTGTTTTCTGGCAGCTGCATGTCTGTGTCAAGTCTGATTCTGCAGTCATTTCACAGAGCTGAGGAGAGAATTTAACTTCTCTCAAAAGAGGAAAAATCAAAAATGCACACAATCTGGGTCAAATATGGAATTATTTCCCTGTAAAATGAATCTTCTGCATGTTATTATAGTGTCGCTGGTAGAGTAACACCATGGAATGATTTTAAAGCGCCTGTTTCACCTTGTGAGAGTTTTGATTGGTTTTAGGCACTGGCCTGAGTTTTAGGTTCCTCCTCGTGAGTAATTTGGAGCTACCTTGGTGTTCTGAACTGGGGTGGGTGGCAGTCTGCCCCCTTTTTGTTTTAAGTTTTCAGTTAAGCTGAAAGTTCTGCCATGTGCTTTTCAACTGGCCTCAGCATTATGACTATGTTAGTTAAAGGCTGCTCTTGCTTTTCTCTCTGTTCTTTAATTCTCTGTCTAGTCTGACACCATGTTTGAGTAGACTAGGGTTTGTTTCATGAGTTTTAACAGAAAGCAGGGGAGGCACACACTGAGTTATAAAACTATTTTCTTCGCCTGTTGTTTATGATTCGCAGTGCCACGGCTGCTGTATGACAGAGTGGGAGAAAATTATTTACCTATAAAATCTCCATGAATTTCCAAAACATTCCCACAACCTGCATGTATTTGCACCAGCTGTTAAGAGTCCAATTGTTGTTTTGTGGTTTCAGCTGGATTTATGATTAGTTTTTTGCTGTCTTCCAGCAGTGACCCAAAGGACGCTGGTGGATAAAGGCTATTACTCTCATTCATACTCACTCAGTATCTCATGGGGTCGCCCCCATGACTTGCTTTTTATTCACAACACTCAGTTCTTGCCAACCGGGACGTATGACACGCTATGTTCTGAGCTCCCGGTCCAATTGAAAGCGCTCTAATCGGCTTCAAAGACACCAAAACACATTCACTCCCCCGGAGGATGGATTCAGGGTGCAGTCCTTGTTATCATCGCTAGGTTTCCAGACTACACACTTCCTCAATCCACCGATCTCTTTCATACAGTACAACAAGTTATGTAAAAACATTAATCATCATTTACAATACTACTGTTTACCGAGGCAGGCCTGTAAAAACAGGTGGAGACTATCTTTTGCCATGCCGGAGTTTCAACCGATCTCCGATCCTCCAAAGCCAATGCTCTATCTTATTCAACCACTGTGAGAAATTTCCTGATTGCTCTCAATCAACATCAAGACTACTGTTTACGTGAGGCGTGCCTGTAAAACAGGTGGGGACTTATTTTGTATAACTTTGTACACAAGTTCCCCAGAGTGTCAAGATCATTGAGTCATCGATCAATTAGTCAACCAATCCAAAGATTAAATCCATATACAGGGGTTGGACAATGAAACTGAAACACCTGTCATTTTAGTGTGGGAGGTTTAATGGCTAAATTGGACAAGCCTGGTAGCCAGTCTTCATCAATTGCACATTGCACCAGTAAGAGCAGAGTGTGAAGGTTCAATTCACACTCTGCACAGTTTTGCTCAAAATATTGAAATGCACACAACATTATGGGTGGCATACCAGAGTTCAAAAGAGGACAAATTGTTGGTGCACGTCTTGCTGGCGCATCTGTGACCAAGACAGCAAGTCTTTGTGATGTATCAAGAGCCACGGTATCCAGGGTAATGTCGCCCCAATGTGGCCTTGGCAACTTCTGCTAACTGGCTATCGACAAAATATCTCCTGGATGTTATATAAACACGATGCTCTTCCCCAGCACTCCCCTACCAGCTGTGTGCTGATAGGACTATGCGGATGATTGATAAAACTTCCACCTCTCTTCTCAAGGACAATGGCGCTTCTAACAGTGTTGACAGTCTAATTCTTGCAAACACACTCAGACATATATATTCGCACCCTCAAGATTCCACCGTACCCTTGCTAAATCTTTACTTATGTGTGTGTTGCTTACCCCTGCTGAGGTTTTTTGTACTACTTCAGACTATTCTGCTAAGAATAGGGTCTGAAATATGATTTTTTTTCCTCCTATCTTACTTTACCTAAATGTGTGATTTCACTACTTTTCATAGATTTTAGATTTCTCAGAAGGATTACCAGCAAAAGCCAAATATTATTAGTATTTGAAAATTTGGTCTAAAGCTGTTTTTATACCAATGACCATATATTTGTAGATTTCTCAGAAGGATTGTATTACAACTATTTCATACCAGTGGAGCCAAACATTATTAGTATTTGAAAGTTTGGACCTTTTTTCTAGCACAGGATGAATTCCTTACAACAGAGGACTTAATGATCTAATTAGCTCTATTAGAAAGATTGGATTAGAACCAGCTCTTACCAGTAAACTCCCAAGGATTATTAATGTCATTTGATTTGTTTTTCTGTGTTTGATTTTCTGTATCATTGTAATGTTTTTCCTCATGTTCAGCGCTTTGAGTGCCTTGTTGCTGAAAAGCGCTATATAAATAAACTTGGCTTGACTTAATTATAGCCTCTTTTTTGTCATATATAGATTTAAATGCGCATCACTCTGTGCGTCAATGCACATAAAATGCATGTAAATTATCTAAGGGGGCATATTGATTCTCACTGAAAAACTTAGTGTGGATCAGCACACTAAACAGTCTAAACAAGTCAGGTGTGATGATTTTAAAGGTGTACAAAGTGTAGACAATCACACACGTCTATAAATAGCTGCACAGAGGTTAGCATAATTGTGGAACGAATGTGGCTTTGGCGATGGAAGAATTCGGAGGGAGTGTGTGTTCAGAGATCATACTGACCTGCTGGCACATGATAATGAGTGGCTTCAGGGTGCAGATGAACTGGGTGGGACTAAGCAGTGGGCGTGATTTTAACTCAATGTTATTTTTGTGTAATTTGGGCTTTAACTTGCGCTCAAGTAGTTAATTTCGTCAGAGCCTATGGGCCAAAAGTTTGCATTAAAAGGCATTGTGTAATTATTTTAAATTATTGACAAACAACATTGAACACTGTTAAACAATTGCATACCTAATCAACACTGGCTATATATTATGAAACTGGTTTGCCTTATGCAAAAATATTTTTTATTTAAACATTTGTGTATACACTCAGAAGTGTAACCAACAACATATTTAAATAAATATAAAAATAATAGTGTATACTGTAAAATGAAACTCGCATTTTAATTGACATAGATGGTAATTTTAGGAATTCTCTAGAGTACAGGCTAACAAATAGACTTTCTAGAACTAGAGTCAATGAAGGACGTCTTTCTTTCATTACCCTAAATATATTTGTGCAATTTCTTGTCTATCAAATCTGTCAAGCCTCTCTTGGTCAATAGGATACAAAGCAATGCCATTTTCAATCTGTGCAACCCACTTAAACTGTGCTCTGCCTCAGAAGATGGTATCAACAATCTCACTAGTACCTCTTCCTGATCAAATAGGTCAAGGATGTCAGGGGGCATTTGTTTCAAATTCTCTATATATTTGTGAACTCCTGCATCATTCGTAATGGGAGTCAGGAGTGAGTTTTCCAGTTCTTTTAATGTTTGAGTGCCTGTTTGCATATACCTCTCAGTAATTTGTGCATCTACTGTGTCTAGGATATGGTAGAATTCTACTCCGTAAAACTCCAGAGCTGATTCAGGTGTGTGTACAGGAGCCTGCCCAGAATATCTTTTAGGGTCCCCATGTGTGCAGGGTGGAACAATGGGATCTAGAGACAGATTGCCATATCTCTTCTCTGCCTCCTTAAAGACTGCCTCAAAGTGACCTGTGTTTCATTTAGATTTCAAGGTGTTTCAGACCAAGGAAACCCAAGAGACTATGCCCTCTATAGTTTGTTTTTTTTTCTGGAGAGATGTGTTTAGAACCCCTAGTTCACTGATCACATCTAAAGCAAGCTGAAGTCCCAGTGCAACGTTACCCTGTTGCAGTCAAACACGTAGGCCCTCTGCCCTTCTTGCAGACTCAGAATAACTTGCAGCAATCTCATCTAATGCACTTAGTACCATCCAATGTTGGCTGAGAACAGCACGGATAGCACATAAGCGTACAGTCTAACTCGTGGGACTCAAAGGTCTGATAGACAGGGGTGGCCCTTACCCTTTAGCTGCAACATTGGCATTAAACCTGTCTTTCACCTTACCACACTACCCAAAAAATGTGCCAAGTTCATGACTCCAAGTGTATTTCGCACGGGAGGCTGAGCAATCTTGTTGCCTAACTAAACTGACACAGTGTGCTCCACAGTGTATATATGATGCTAGTTATTGTGCTTGCTGAACAGCCTGTGAGTACTTTCAAGCCATATTCAAAGCTCTATTATATGCATGGCCTCTGAGTCCCAATATTGGCAAATTCAGTCTCAGCTAAACATTCAAAATATTCCTGGCAAGGTTTTCACCTGTTGAAAAAGTTGCTTCATGAAGTCTTTGTGCAACAGTAAATCAGTGTCAACATCACATAGGCACAGCACCTACTGCTCAAAACCGGAGATGTCCCTTGTCCCACCCATAATAAGGGAATACTGCAAAACAGGTAAGGACCGGATGTCATCTGCAAATTTCTTGAAAAATAATCAGCTCATCAAATTTTGATAGTCCCAAGATGTGTGTAACCCCCTCTTTGCAGATAACCATCTACTGAATGACTCATCTTCAGCATTGTATTTCAAAACCTAGTCAAGGTTACCTTGGTGATGCTCATGTCCTCTAAAGGCCCATCCCTCTCTCACCAGAAACATCTCAGCCTGTATTATTTTTAACAGAATAGCTCTGTTTTCTGCCTGCTGTGTACTGACAGCAGAGCACAAATGTGTAGTAATTGGTCTGTTTTCATATCCAGCAGTTGTGACAGTCAGTTTGTGACCCTCTGTTTTCCCATGCATGGCAAAATTTTCAAGTGCTTTTTCTAGCCTTTAAATCCAGTATCGACGAAAGCTGGGTCTATACTTTTGGCTTGTGCTGGTTTCACTGTTTTAAAGTATTTAGAGTAGTGATAACACAGCACACCATAAGTACCCATATTAACATGGAAACAGGCACACTACTCATACCAGGCTCATTGAAATGTCGGTGTCCGATCTTTTAGTAGTTGTTTTTGCAAAACTTTAGGGTCAGGTTGATGTGGCTTTGTATGTGTCATTATTATGTCAACGTCCTCTCCCCATGTGTCGACTTCTGTCCCTCCCTGTTGTGTCCCTCCTTCTTCTGTCTGTATTCCTTCTGTCTCTCCTTCTTCATGCAGTATCTTTCTACTGTGGCTGACACTTGGCAGATCCTCTCCTGAGTGACTAGGGGCTGCTTCACTATCATCAAGACGTGCCTGCGGTCCAGCAGGATAATGTTTACATTTTAAATCTTATGATTTTACTTAAGTCATTTATTAAAATACCATTATACGTACAAATTCAAAAACTACATAAAAGCTATTCACCTACATCCTAAAAAGGCTGTTATTTTACTTTTAGCTTACTTCAGGTAAGATGGGACATCTTGCATTCATAAGTACCGTGCACTTTTTGGTATAAAAGCTGTTAATATGAATGTTTCTAAAGGTGTAGAAGCAAGCAGGGTGCTATCTTGTATTCTCTTCATCCTTATTTCTTTCCTCCGTTCTTTTCTCCTTCTCTCCTTGTTTCCTTTTTGCCCCACCTCTCTCTCTTTCGTGCTTCTTATTTTTTTCCTTTTCATTTCTGTCTCTGTGTCCGTAACAACTGAAATAATCCCAAAGCAGTTTTATAGCTATAAAGCAGAGCTTTAAAGCGTTAGCTGCAATGCTCCACTTGTGAAAGTAAACCTGTTGGGCTTTTTCATGGCACTCAGACAACAATTCTGCCGGACAGGACACAGTTAAAAAAAAAAAAGACTAGCTAGGCTACTCAACATTACAAAATGATTATCTTCTACATCTGGGAAAGGCAACAGGCGTATGATGCCTACCTACACTTTGTTGAAAAACCACACAAATTGTATTTTGTTTCTTCATTTATTCTTGATTCAAATCATCTGCTCTGTAAAAAACACAGGTGCAGCAAACAGTTCCACTTAAGGACCCTGGCGAGTGAGAATCATCCTTGTTGTGTGTTTATTTTACACTAAAAATCGGAACTTGGAGCTTGGAACAATATGACCCCAAAGTTGAGTCCTCCCAGCGCCTCGCAACCTTACAAATGCATAAAAAGGCACAAAACGACTGTTTATGTGAGTAGCAAATTGCATGAATTCTGTGTCAGGCTGGTGATATTCATCCAAATTTCTGAGTTGGAGATTTGACGCCAGAGGTTCTGATAAAAATGTTGGCTTGGATATTGCGTATTTCAGCTTTTGTGAACAATTAGAACGCATCATTAGTTGTGGCTCACAAATGCCGGTGTCTGACTTTCTGTTCTACCCGACAATCTGTCCTACCTTGTGGCAATGCGTATGCGCAGACCAATGTTACGTCTTAGGTGGATTACCTGAAAGACCTCTTATCAAGACATGCTACCTGTGGAAGTTTCATTTCGTGGCACCTTGGCCTGGTTCAACACATGATTCCTTTATACTGCGGAATTGTACTGTTGTAAACAATCTATAAGCAGGTTCAAAGATTTAATGTACCTCACATAGTGTCTGCGCTGACAAGCCTAAGAGAAATATGGGAGGCATGTTCACAACATTACATTGTTGTCATTCTAATTATTTCTGTATGATTATCCCTACGTGATCAAGGCTACCGGCTCACTACCTGGCTCCTGATGCCACTCAGTGAGCCTCAGACAGACCGCACCATTGAACACATCATAGGGCAGCTCAAAGACCACTTGTGTTGCCTGGACAGGAGTGGTGGCATCCTGGTGTACACCCCACAGAAGACACTGTGGTAGCGTGTGGCATGCTGCACAATGTGGCAAACCTTTGTGGTGTGCCTCTGTCAGATGCAGGTGTCCACAATGATGAAATGGACCCAGGGCCAGCACCTGTTATGCTCAATGCAGCAGCTTGACAGCGCCGCTTGGATTTCATACAGACATTTAGATCAAAACTGCAATGAATGTTTTTATTTTCATGGTTGACGGGACAAAAAATGTTTGATATCACACACGAAATCATAGATTGTCGAGTTATTGCATGATCAAAGTACCTTGTTTTATACAACTACAGTTTCATAAATTACACACATGTTCGAATCACCCTCACTTGCAGGCAGAATGCCAGAGATTGTCGTCTCGCCTATCATGACAGCCACTCTCACCTGATGTGGAGTCAACTCTGGCAACCCTGGGCCTCTACCTGTGGGCGAAACACTCCGCCAATGCGCATCGACAGTTTTTGACATCAACCTTGATGTCGGACCACTTTTTTTTTAATGACTGCCACGAATCTGTTTTCTGCATCTGCCACATTTCCGGCAATTGCCACCTTCTGCCACTTAATTTGCTTTATTTTGTTACAAAAAAAATAATATTCAATATCTTGCCTCCACCTACTATACTAAAACCTGTATTTCACATTCCGTTAATCTCCTCGTCTTTCACTTGCTGCTGCTGTTGCCATGGTTACTGGGAAGCGTGGTTGGTGCCTTCTGGCTATTTATACTACTTTGCATAATATTTTGTAGGCTGGGATTGGGCGTTCCTAAAGCTTCCTGCAACTGAGCTGAATTTCCTGCAAATTAGGATAAATAAAGTAAAAGTGTGCGGTGACACGTAAACACACGGTTTTATACATCTGACTTTTTATGTGCACTGCAAGTTTCTGAATTTCTCCCAACTGCAAACCTTTATCACGAAAGCTACACACTCTTTTATGCATGGGGCCCCTGACCCTCTGGGCTAAAATCTCAATGCTCTATATACAGTCTAAGAGTGGCCTTAAATATTAGTGAAAATAATCAGAGATTTGGTTGGACTGCTCTGCCATAGTAGTCACCTTAAGCATTCAGCATGAGGTGAATGACTCTTCATCAGCAAAGGCACAGCATCTGCATAGTATACCATAGGATTAACTAACATTAACATTAGGTAACTGTTACAACATTTGAGTAGCCCTTGTGTAAATTCTGTAGCAGTGGCACATGCCTTGTGAGATTTATAAATATGATGTCTCTAAGTTGTGACACTTACACAACCTAATTTTTCTAAATTTTTAAAGAAATCTGTGTTAGCCAGGCCTTGCTAGAGATTTCATTATCTTTGCTAGAGTATGAGATGGTGGACTGTTATTTTCATACGTTTTCTTAGGCATGGCATGTACACAGAGCAAATAAAAAAAAAACAGATATAGAATGGTAAGATTGGAGAAAAAGATGATATTAGTCTACTCTGGTCTTAATCTAACATACCTTTAACTTTAATCAGATAATCTGTGATAATCAGATTGATGTATTTTCTCTCACAGAAACCTGGCTGTAGCAGAAGGATTATGTTAGTATAAATGAGTCAATTCCTTCTTCTAATTAATTTAATTTTCATATTCCTCAAAATACTAGGCGAAGAGGAGTAGCAAATTGCAAAGCACTAAAACCACTTCTGTTTATTTGTATCATCCACCAGGCCCTTGCTCTCAATTTTTGGATCAGTTCTAAGATTTCATATTTGATTTAGTGTTAAATACGCATAAGGTCATTATAGTGGGGGATTTAAACATTCATGTTAACACTAAAGGTGGCCTACCTTTAGTCGCCTTTAATGCTTTTTTAGACTCAATTGGCTTTTGAGGATTATGATTATTGATTAATAAACATTTATAATATTTAATACATATTTATTTAAAAATCATTGCTTACGGATAGAAGTCAGAGATGTCTTCTGGTGTTGTGATTTTGGGCTCAAAGCACTTATTACCATTAATTAATTATTGTTTAGTTTAGTTTAAATCATGTTTATGTCTGAAGTTCTACTATAGTTAAGATGATTCCTATGATTGCTTTTTTAGTGTGAAAAAGGGTTTGTGGAAGGTTAAGGAATGCGGTCTGGAGTGGATCACTCTCTGGACATGACAAGCTTATACCATATATGGGAATGACTACACTTAGGTTGAGATCGCTGTAAGAATTGGCCACTAGCCACTAGCAGCTGATTGCCCCAAATCTCAAACAAAGGGTCATAACACTCTGAGGTGGGAACTCAGTGGAAAAACTCCAGTAATAAAACTGGGACAAAGGATGGGTCAGGCCAGAAGGCCCAGGCTGCTTTGAATAGAAACTTCTAACTCCTGGCTGACTTGGGATCAGCCGGACAAAAACACACTCACCTTGGTGATCACATCCGCGCTCGGCGATTCAGCACACTTGCACAGCAGATCAAAAACAGCTCAGCATAAAACACTTCAATCAGTACCGCATGCAACAAGTTGATACCGTGGATTAACTAGTGGTGATTCTATATGGAAGTAAAATAAGTATGCCTCAGTCTGCCCAGACCTCTAAATGCACCTATCCAATTTAATATAAAAAAAGAAAAAAATTACTTTGACGATGATTTCTTCTCATCAACGGTTTGAGGTTGGGTCATAGGTCTGAAGAAAAAAACGGGGGGCAGAGTGACACTTGTCCATAATCGACTAAAAAGCGGTAAACTTCTCATCAATCTAAAACGGGGAAAATATTAGGAACCGTTCAACAAGGTGGTTAACTCATCTCCTTGGAAACAAACCTCTGTGGGTTTTCACCTGCGCCGGAGTGTCGGCTGAGTTTTCAGTCGGTATATGAATCTTCTGACCTTCTTGTATCAGACAGAATTCCAGCTTTCAAGCTCTTCTGGGAATGGCCGTGTGGAGGAAAAAAGTAACTCGCCTGCAAGTATCTGTCGCTCCAGATATGCGCCTCCGTTGCGTCGTCCTGTGAGACACACTGGAAATGGTAGTTTAAAAGTTTGATTCTTCTGCTTTTATAGCTCTGATGACATCAGCTTCGATGTCCATCACTGCAACGAAGGCTGAGCTCTACATGTCGAACTGCTCATCCCAGTCTGTCTATCCGACCAAAATGGATAACCCCAACACTTTGCTCAAAACATTTGCAGACCTACGCACTTTTGTCTTCATACTCTGGAACTTGTGCAGACGTATGGCACTGAGTTTGAACAAATGTCAGTATTTCTTTTTACCGCTGTCCTATCTGACCATTTTTTAATGGTCTATATCTGGCTGGCTGAACTACTGGTCAAGAATGGTGTCAATTGGAATATTCTGATTGGATTCAGCTTGATCTGAATGAAATTGAATTCTGAATGAGAGGGGTGGTTTATGTTGATTGTCAATTCTTACCGTGGGAATATACACACTTGCTCAGATCATGTCATTCTGACTGCGATAGACTGACCGGACTGCTCGTGTGTGTCCTATGTAAACGCAACACATGTTCACCTGTAGTGGCACATTATGCCTGTATCTTAGCTATTGAAAGCATTAACACTTCAACCTCTTTCAGAACCTGACGCAGCTATTTTGTGGACTCTCACAATACTCAGAACCAACACACTTCTACCTTTGCTGATTTCTTTTTTTACTGTACCGGCGGAAGTACAACATCTTCTTCTTCTCTGTGCATGTCAAAGTGCTTCTAATTTGAATAAAGCGTGGTGCATGTAAACACACGTCATGATCGGATTATTTAATTCTGGGGCCATTGAACAGTATATTCAGCTTTATTTATTTAAATCTGATCATGAAATTTTTGCTACATGTAGGGATTGCTGCAATTCAGTCACTCAATGCAGTCTGCTGGATATCCATAGACAGAAAACATTTCAACCAATTTGGTTATTAAACTGAATTTGACTGCATTGGTTAAAAACTAGGGTGATTTTGGAATGTATGTACTTGACTTGGAATCTGTTTGTATGAATTGATTGAATTGACAAACTTTTGTAAAACGCCTTGAGACGACGTGTTGTGAATTGCCAATGTATAAATAAAATGAATTAAATTGAATTAGCTTTAATCACCAGACAATTATTTGTATTTATACATGTTAAAGAAGAAAGGAAGGTTTATTTACTGCAGTTAGGATATTAATGTCATAATATTTCAACAGAATCCTACTTCAGAAGTTCTAAATTGTCATTTAAAAGTAAAATTACAATTAAACCAAACCATGTGTTGTGCCAGTTCATCCTTAACAAGAAATAGTTCTAAATTCAGTTCAGCCAGGTTCAAATTACTAATTCATGTTCATAGTTCACTATATAAATATTTCGAACAAATTTCATAGCTCAAACTTGAACTAGTTCTTGTTCATTCATCATAATTTGTCTAAAATATAGCTTAAATATAGGTAATATAAACATCATGAGGTTATTCACAAGCATTTCTATTAATCTAAATGGACCTCTATAAAAGAGGTCCATTTAGATTAAATTTTTAAATGCAGTCATTTTTAAGCCCCTTATTAAAAACCCACAGTAACAGTGAATAACTGAATTCGGAAAGTTGGGGTTTTCTTGGATAAAAGCACTCACTAATACACATTACTGCACATGATAAGTTTACAGCTACAAAATCAGAATTAATTCAGGTGGCCAGTGTATAATTTCTATCAAAAGGAAGATAATCCACCGTAGCATTCCTCTTTAAACAAATCACACTCTTTTTAAGCACATTACCGGACAAAATCTTTAATCATGTAAATTAAATACATCTTTGTTGGTCTTTCAAATATCTTCTCACAGTATGGTCGGAGGGGAGTTTGAAGCTGATTCTCTGTTTTTGTTTATTCTCAAACAAAAGCAAACTATTGGGCAGCCAAAAAGTCAGCACTGTAACCTGATTGTTATAGGACTTGGAGCTGGGGTTTTCAGTAAATATCCTTACATATACAGCGAAGCATTTAAACAGAGTTAAAAGTATTTTGATGTGATTTCTCAATTTTGTAACAACATTGAAGGTTTTGAAAAAATGCAATAGATGGTTTTAAGAAATGTATTCAAGTGATTATGAAAACTGAAACAAACATTTTTTGTGACTTTTTATTTTTTATGTTTTCAAAAAAGAGGTACCTTTCAGCTTTGGAGTTACTCAAATCTTTGGCTTATCTACGGTATATGCTGTGGGACACTGTTTTGTTTAAACTGGATAAAAAGTTTTGATATTATCAGCATTTTAAATTAAAGCTAGCAGACGACAGTTAGCCTTGTTGTACAAAGCCTACTATCTTAATCTTGTTTTTCAGTGTTTTTGTGAGGTGCTGTCATATCCACAGAGCTATGTGCAGCCTAATGTGTGTGTGTCTCCCTGCCTACTCACAGGACCAGCCATCCTCACACCTGGAGCTCGTTAGGGCTTATCAGGAGGAGCGGGTTCCCTAAAGCAGATTGTTTTTCTCACCTGTGGTAATCAGGCTCCTCTCTTCTCAATGTCTAACATTCCTCAAAGTTCAAGATACTTAGCTTTGTTGTCTGTCCTCGACAAAACCGGTTCCTTTGCTAATGCTCAGTTCGTGGACACCAGCAATCCACTTCCTCGTTCCCAGCATCTGTTTGGATAAATGTCCTCAAGAGTCCTTCCTTGAATCTCCACACTGCTCCTCTGGTCATTCTTCCGGTAATAGCTTCCTAGATTCCTCATCAATAACCGTCTGCTCATTCACCTGCCTGTTGCACCCCCCAACATTTCACCACACCACCACATCAAATTGGAAAAAAGGATACGAATCATCAAATTCTCTTTTCACCAATTGTCTGCCCACCTCAGTCTCTGTGGATATCAAACCATTTGAGTTACAAACAATAATCACTAACCTATCCGTTAAGTGCCTTTGTGGAACCCTGCCGGAAAGCAAGAGTACGGTGCATATTTCTAATAAACTTTCAAACATTAGTGTTTGTAATTGTTGCATGCATAAGAGTTTCACTTTCAAACAAGCATGAAAGATTTAGATTTATAATTATTTTCATTTCACCAAGTTTGTTTCTGATAAGAAAAAAGACAGCCACCTGTCGTAGGATAATAAAACAACCCTCACAACAATATAAAAAGTATCAATTTCGAAAAAAAAGGTTTCATCTTTTAATTACATTTAATTAAGAAATGTCTAATTATTTATACCCTCTATAATAATCAATGGAACAACCTTTAATGGCATTGCAGTAATCAAACCCATCTCATAATTGCTAATTACATGTTTCAACTAATATTTTGGCAATTTATCTTTGGTGATGAGCTCCAAGTCTTTGGGATTGGAAAGCCTCCTTGCCATATCCAGCATATGGTAGTGCCTTCGGGTTTTAATGAGTGTTGCTTAAAATGCTCATACTCGTACTCGTCGTCTTCCGCTTATCCGGAACCGGGTCGCGTGGGCAGCAGACTCAGCAGAGACACCCAGACGTCCCTCTCCCCAAACACCTCCTCCAGCTCCTCCGGGGGGAGCCCAAGGCGTTCCCAGGCCAGCCGAGAGACATAGTCCCTCCAGCATGTCCTGGGCCGTCCCCTGGGCCTCCTCCCGGTGGGACGTGCCTGGAACACCTCCCGAGGAAGGCGTCCAGGAGGCATCCGGTATAGATGCCCGAGCCACCTCAACTGGCTCCTCTCGATGTTGAGGAGCAGCGGCTCTACTCCGAGCCCCTCCTGAATGGCCGAGCTCCTCACCCTATCTCTAAGGGAGTGCCCGGCCACCCTACGGAGGAAGCTCGTTTCAGCCGCTTGTATCCGGGATCTCGTTCTTTCGGTCATGACCCAAAGTTCATGGCCATAGGTGAGGGTAGGAACGTAGACCAACCGGTAAATCGAGAGCTTCGCTTTTCGGCTCAGGTCTCTCTTCACTCCAGGGTGGGACCCCGGCTCCGCCGTACCGGGCGACGTCACGTGCCTCAATTTAATAGTCCTCATGAAGGATTCTTGAACCGCTCTTTGTCTGACCCATCACCTAGAGCCTGTTTGCCATGGGAGACCCTACCAGGGGCATTTAAGCCCCAGACAACATAGCCTCTAGGATCATTTGAACACTCAAACCCCTCCACCACGTTAAGGTGGCGGTTCAAGGAGGGGGGATTGGGATTGGAAAGCCTCCTTGCCATATCCAGCATATGGTAGTGCCTTCGGGTTTTAATGAGTGTTGCTTAAAATGCTGCTTTTGTTAAAAAACAGCACTACTTATCAACTTTGAAAAAATATAGAAAGGAATGTGATTTATTTGTGTTTCATGATTTTAACAAGCAAAAATGATTCAGATCAGACATAACCAAGGAAACCATGTGGGAGCCATCTTTCAGTCAGCTGTACAGCGGCAGGCAGCAACAGTTAAGGAAGGGGCAGCCCTACCTTCCCTTCCTTTATACCCCACACAACTAGAGAAAACTATGTTTACTCACTTTTTATGGAATGTTATTGAAAGAACTTTAAACTGAAGCAATGGTATTGATAAAATATTTTTGCGGTTTTAAAACCTTGGTATACCTTGATATTGGAAACATGTCCTAGCCAGTTCATGTCAATTAAATGCTGCAAATGTTTAAAAAAAAACGTTAATTGATTACATATCAGGTTTCCTGTTATTCAAATCTGAAGCAGTGTTTTTTCCAGGTTGGATTGTGCCATTTGGCTTCTATATATGACATACGCGCCTCCATATGGTGAAAGTGCTGTTTAAACAAAGTCCTACCATCTGTTCATTTGCTATTTCAACACAACAGATTTCTGGTTGCCTTTTCATCTAATTTTTAGACAACAAGTAGAGGAAATGTATGTAATTATCTGGCTACAGCCATGGGTCAATTTATTAGTGTTTATTAGTTCCAAAGAACTGATGTCTGTGCCGCACAGACTTCAAGGTGAAAATTATATCATTCAGCCTTTTTCAAAGATATGATCAAATATTATTATACTGAGGACTGACATATTTATATTTATGGGTCAGCAATGAAGAGGAAGTAAAAAAGTTATTTACATTTTTTTATAACTTTTATAATTTAAAGATCTACAAAAGCAGTCAACAACATATGACAACAGTGCTTGACATATATTATACATATTTTATATACATATTTTTAATCTGTAAAGTCACACAAATGTTTTGCTGTAATCCTTTTGCTTTTCCCCTTAATTTTCATTTAGATCTTTCAACCAGTATGGCGGCCTGAAATTGGAAAATAAACCAAATAACAAACATGTTGACTAATACATTTTATGTTATAAATGTCACATACAAAATACAGTACTACCAATTATAAACACAGCTATGCTTTGGCTTTTGATCTTTATCTGACATAGTAGGAATCCTTTATACTAGAGTTGCATTGATTGGCAATATCAGTACTGAAATTTCAAATTAAGGGTAGCCGCCTGCCAATACTTTAAATGAATACTGTTTATTTTCAATATCCAGATTTTTTTTAATTCCATTTATTTCATTTTTAGTTTTATTTACCTATGGTCAAAATTTTGCATCAAACCTGTACAATCGTAGGCTGAACTGAGCTGGTTGAAGTCGTAACTTTTTTTCCTTCAGTCATTCTATTAATCTAGTGATTGAGACATTTTGTAGAATGTCACACAAGGGGGAAGCTTGTCGAAATAGCTCCATAACATTCCTTATGATTTTGTCACGATCCTAAGGTTTTTGTGTCAGGCTTGTTTGTGTTCATATTTGTTGCTTCCTGGATTCCGGTGTTAAATGTGTTTTGGTTACTTCCTTGTACGAACTGCCTCCTGTTGTTCCTGTTCCTGTTCTGGAGGGGTTCGAGGAATAACTGCTTCCTGATCCTGTTTTGGAGGGGTTCAAGGAGGAACCCTCTTCTGTTGTTCCTGTTTTGGAGGGGTTCAAGGAGGAACCGTCTTCTGTTGTTCCTGTTTTGGAGGGGTTCAAGGACGAACTGCCTCCTGTTGTTCCTGTCCCTGTTCTAGAGGGGTTCAAGGACAAACTGCTTCCATCTTTAGAGCGGTTCCGCCCCAGATCTTCAGGGCTCCACCGTGGGTGCAACCGGCTTCCACCCCGTTCTCTAGAGCTCCACCGTGGGTCCAAGTCTCCAGAGCTCTTTCATGACCCTAGAGGGCACAGCTGCTTCCTCGTGGCCAACCTCCTGACCGGGTCCTCCGACGATCCTCTATGCTGCTCGGCCGGCTTCCTCGTGGCCGGCCTCCTGACCGAGTCCTCCAAGGATCCTCTACACTGCTCAGTCGGCCTACTAGACTATGTCTCAGTTGTTGACGACCTCCTAGACTACTTCTCAGTCGTCGACGGCCACTGAGGTCTCAACATCCTGGCTGTCCGCCTGAACTGTGTGCCCACTTGGGACGACCTCTGGGTTATCCGCCTGGACTTTGTTTCTTTGTTGTCTTGTTCTTCTTCAAGTTCTGCTGTGTGTTTATTTATTAATTTGCTGTTTATTTTGTTGTTAAGGTCTGGTTAAGTTTATTTATCTGTTCTCTATTTTGTTAGGTATTTTCCTTGCTAGTTCATTCTTTTGTGTTTTGGTATTCTTCATTCCTCTAAAGTTATTTTCTGTTAGATTCGTTCTCTCACAGTTGAAGTGTACCTACAATTAAAATTACAGACCTGGGGGTTGGGACTATTTTAGCCTGTGGCGGCTCTGGTTGGCGGGCTTGTTTGGACCATGTAGACCCCTCTTTTGTACATGGCCCCCTCTCCGGATGAAGATGGGGGTCGTTGAGGACTAGGGTCGGGGCGGGGGGTCGGGGTCCGGGCCGAGGTTGCTCAGGTTCAGGCACAAGCCCGGGCTAGCCCGTACCAGGTTCAGGTGCTAGGGCGGTCTGCCTGTCTCCACCCCCGGAGGGAAGGGGACCGCCTCCTGGGTCCGGGGGCTGGTTGTCCCTATGGGGTATCAGCACCTAGACCTAGGAGTATAGAGTAGGTATGGGGAGTGTGAGTGAGTATACAACGTCCATTGTTGTTTGTCTTTACGTTGGGTGCATGGGTGAGTGTTTTTATGTGTATGCATGAGGGTGGGAATGTGTGATTGTTACTGTGTGTGCCTGTTTTTTGTGTCAGGTCAGGCTGCTCCCTCTCCTGGATCAGTTTGGGCCCCCCATCAAATGTGGGGCCTATTCCCTCCCTGCCACACTACCTGCCGGTGGTTGGTGTCTCTGCCCGCCGTTGTACTTGTGGTTCTCAGGATCTGGGGCTGGGTGCTTTGGTGTGTGCTGGCTCACTCCCGGTGGCTGCTTGCCGGGCCCTGGACCCCCTCTGTCGGGCCTCTGCTAGGGGAGTGATTTTTCCCGGGGTCCTGGGTCCATGGTTGGATCTGCTCAGGCTTAGATGGCTGCAGGCAGGGCCTGTGGGCTCGCTGCTGCAGCTCCCAGGGGCTTCTGCACTGTGGCTGCTGGGTTGTTCCTCTGGGAGTCTCCCCTGCTCTTCTCTGGGGGAGGGTTGCAGTAGTCCTGGTGGTGGTTCTCCTGGGGTTCCTGAACTCTGGGGGGCCTTTGGATGTCTGTGGCTCGGATCTCTCCATATCTGTCCCGGATCAGGGTCAGGACTGTGGCTCCTCACACTCACTATTGCATATTTTTAGAAAATTACAGACCTCTCAATTCTTTGTAAGTGTATGAAATATCAATTTTTTCCAATATATAAGAACCCCATAGACTCCCAGAGACGCTGAGGGGCCGATGGGCGGGACAAAGCCCAGCATTTTTGCTTCGCTTTGAACTCACTGTTTAAAGCACTGTGAAGCTGCGGGAATGAGTGAGAGGAAAGCCGCGTCGTTACCAGTGATAAGAAGCTGATTCTGAACAAAAGTTGAGCGTGTTGTAGCGCATATTTAGTCAATGACATGTACACACAACAGTATATATTTGATCACTTATCTTTTGACATTTTAGGGGAAGCTGAGCTTCCCTTATAAAACTTTATTGGACAGTGCTTTCTGCAGCTCAGCTTTTTCTTCTCCTTTAGGGAGGTCACATTTTGAGATGCATTTTCAGTACACAACATTCTTGTCAGGATTAATAGGCCTGGAACAAATCAATACTGCCTGCAGAGGAAGAAAAAATAAGGAAGAGACACATTCAAGAACCTGTCTGGAATTTGCGACCTTCAGCTCACCAGATGTTTCATGCCATGTGCCAGGAATCGTTTTTTATAGACAAGGATAGAAATTTATGCCTTAAAGTGGAGAAAAAGAAAAATATTGAAAATCATTACCTCCATGTTATTTTTGCTCGAGTATGACAAATCAGTTGGGTGTTTTGGACAATTGATATGCCTTTGGCTGTTTCTGACAAACGTAAAAATATACACTGTTTTCAGAAAAGAAACAATGTCCAATTTATGATATTTTTTAACAGAGTGCAGTCAGGGACTGGACATTGTCTGGCCTCATTTGCAACTAATTGGATTTTTTTCGTTATAAGTGAGCGCCTTCACATTTATTGGCACCCCTGGAAAACAGCGTTAAGAAGCCTTAAATATATCCATCATTTCATTTAAGCACTTTTTTTATTAAGAAGCATTTGTTTGTAACAAAAACACAGGTGCCACACTAATTGGCACCCTGAACATTTCCCTGTAAAGTAACACTAACAGAAACCTTTTTATGATTTATAATCTATGTCTAAGTTTTTTGGGAATTTTAATTAGTAATTGATGATTTCCTGTTTTCCCTATGTAATAAGTATCCCATGACTCAGCAGCTAATTTCTGTTAAAAAGAACAAGAGAATAGTGCCATTCAAGTAAGACAAATGTGTGTTAATCTACATAACTCTGGAAATTGACCATATCTATAGTCTATCTATGGTCAGAGCAATATTTCCAAAGTTTAAATAAACTTGAACTATGAAAAAAGCAAGGCCGGACTAGGACCCAACTTTGTCTTGCCACCAAACACAATGGGCAGCATGGTAAGGAATGTTGGATCCCACAACTAAACCCATCAGGCATTGGTCCCTTGACTAGTTTTCGAAACCCGTTGGGCTTGATGGGTATTACCCCAAACAAAGAAAAATTCAACTTCTCACTTCCTTCATCTGAGCAAGCTTACCCTGCTCTTTAGCCTTTCAGTCGATTATGAACACCAGCCACGACCATTACTTGATACTCTTCTCTTACTAAATCCGGTCTTGGGAGTTAGGCTAGCTAGATTTAGGGGCTTGGATGTAAGCCTCTTAAGCATGTATGTCCAATCACGGCCTGCAGTCAGATTTCATACAGCTTCGGTTTAAAAATGTGTTAATTATGGCCCGCTAGGATTGTCAAGCAGAACAAATAAATCATACGAGTTCCAAAGTGCAATTTCTCCTTTTACCTCATGATGGCAGCACCACTCTTACTCTATCTGGCTTTGTGACCTTGCTGTGGACCCTTCTTGCTAATTTCTGCCATGGTACCTGTGAATAAAAAGAGGAAAGTTGACAGTGAGGGCCGCCGTTTCCAGGAGAGATGGGAATTACAATATTTATTCACTGAAAAATCGAGGCAAATGCCTAATTTGTCAAGAGACTGTTGCCTTGTTTAAGGGATTTAATGTAAAGAGAAACCTCTGGACAAAACGTGCTTCACACGACAAGCTAACAGGGAGTGAGTATGCAGAAAAAGTAAAGCAACTTCAAGCTGCTTTGGCCTCTCAACAGCGACTCTTCAAGCGGGCCTGCGAGTCACATGAATCCATCACCATAGCAAGCTACAAAGTTCAAATGTTGATTGCCAAACATGGCAAACCATTCACAGAAGGTATGTTTATTAAGGACTGTTTTATGAAAATGGTGGAGAACATTTGTCCCGAGAAGAAGCAAGATTTTGCCAACATCTGCCTGCATCATAACATTGTGGCATGGAGAATGGAGGACAAATCGTCAGATATTCTGGGACCACTGGGGGACAGGGGAGGGACTTTTGATTATTTTCCATTAGCCTGTGATGAAAGAGCAGATGCATCTGACACTGCACAGTGTAAAGTTAGTGGGATAATTAGTGATGGTGCGCCCGCCATGGTTGGTAAATGAAGCGAATTGTCCACTTTGATTTGGAACAAAGTCACCAAAGAAGGATGTAATGACATTAAACTCCAATGTGTAATTCACCAGCAGGCTCTATGCGCAAAACACCTCAAGTTTGATCATGTTATGGAACCTGTGGTAAAGGCAGTTATTTTCTATCTTCTCTAAAGCCCTTTACCATCGCCAACTTAAGCAGTTTCTGCTTGACATCCAGGCTGAATACGGATATGTAGCGTATATACTCATGTGAGGTGGCTCAGTCGGGGTTAAGCGATTTTTCTCTCTCAGAGAGAAAATTGGACAATACAATGCAAGAACTGACAGATACCGTGTGGCTGGCAGGTTTTGCTTTTTTGATTGGCATAACGAAGAATCTGAATGCACTGAACATTAACCTCCAAGGACAAAACGCAGTGGTGAGCCAACTGTACGCACACATTAAGGCCTTTAGAACCAAGTTGCAACTTTTCCTAAGACACTTGTCACAACCTGAACCCTGCACAGCACATTTTCTAGCTTTGCAAGAGGTCATGGACAGTTCTCCAAGGACAGAGTCGATGGGCAACTAAAGAGGTATGCAGCAGCCATCGGATGTCTTTCCGTGGAGTTTAAAGAATGCTTTCTGGATTTTGCAGCTATTAAAAATAAGATGTTGCTTTTTTATTCTACCTTCTCCATGGACCCCAATGATGCTTCCACACAATTGCAGCTGGAGCTCATTGAGCAGCAGTGTGACGAGTTGCGTGGCAGACACCAACAACTTTGTTGTTGACTTTTAATGGATTTAAATGTGAATATTTGCAAAAACAAGATGTTGAGCTTAATGTTGACTTTGAATTACTCATATGTCATGTTTTAAAATTAATATAGGTCAGGATTTTGATAAATTTTAATGGAGGTTTAAGGTAATCCATACAGTTTGTTCTACTTTATTTGACTCCATATGTGAAAGGCAGATTGCTATTTTTTTTTTTATTGTTCATGCCTCAGTGACTGAGATTTGGTCACATTGCCATTTAAAAAATAATTGTAACAACGAAAAAAAATTCTTAAAGAACAGTGGATTTGTATCTAACTTTTTTTTTTTTTTTTAAGTCAGAAAAGACGATTAGCCTACGGGAATATTCGCATCATCAGACCTGGCCATCTTTAAAAAAAGTTTGGACACCCCTGAATACACTTTTAGTGAAATTGACAAAAAATAATAATCCACAGAGTATTAACATGATCATGGGCTTAAATGATGGTATAAACAATAATTAAAAATTCTCCTTATATTGGTGATGTTTGAAAAAGTATATGTACCCTAACTTTTGTAGGTAGTGTTAATGGACACATCTTTGTGCTCTGATGTCACAGCTGAACTTAGTTTTTTGAAGTTTTTGAGTCAATTATTTAATTTGTAAGAAAGATTTTTTCACTATCGTTTTATGCTACTTCTTTGTGACTCTGCTGTGAAATTGTATTCTTCAAAAGCCACAGTCAGACAAGGTTAGAGAGATGCTCACTCTGGGTGAAAATTGCCTGTGGAGTCATACCAGTATTTGACCACCTCTTTCACTCTGCCCAGAAACTCATTAATGTCAAATGCCCAAAATTTTGGCTAAATCCTTTTAATTTTTAACATAAAAATGACAAGTAATTCCTGTCTTTCTGACCCGTGGATTCTTACGCTGTTATCCTTTTATTATCACATTCCAGAACTTAAATTTAAATTCATAAAAACTTATACCCAAACTATAATATGCCAACACGTTTTTCCCTATAGCTTGTGGTCTGATATCAGTTCTTTATCTTCACTGTCAGTTTTTGTTCTTAATTATTTGACACAGGCGATGAATCGATGTATTTGTTTCACCACATTTTCAGCATTATTCATCTGCTTAAAAAGACATAGTTCTAGATCTATAAAGTGCCGTGCAAAAGTATTCACTCCCTTGGCTTTTTACCTATGTTGTTACATTCTAACCTATAAACCTTTATGGGTCTGCACAAAATGGTCTAAGTTGGTGAAGTCAAATGAGAAATACATACACTAACAGTCAAAAGTGTTAGATACACTTTCTCACTTAATGGGTCTCTTTATTTTGATTACTATTTACATTGTAGATTCTCACCAAAGGCAACAAACCTGTGAATGAACACACATGGAATTGTTTAGTAAACAAAATGTAAAATAATTAAACATTTTTATATTTTAGATTCTTCAAAATAGCCATCCTTTGCTTTGATTACTGCTTTGCTCTCTTGGTATCCTCTCCATGAGCTTCATGAGGTCGTCATCTTAAATGTTTTTCCAAAGAGCCTTAAAAGAACTTCCCAGAGGTCCATTGAGACACGGCCAAAGGTTAATATTTCAGCCATCACAGCAAAGGCCTGCTACTTTAAGGAATCGAAAATATAAAATTTATTTAAATTTATTTAACATTTTTCATTCACTACATAATACCATGTGTGTACATTCACTGTTTTGATGCCTTCAGTGAGAATCTATGTACAATCTAAATATAAAACATAATGAAAAACCATTACATGAGAAAGGGGTTCTAAAACTTTTGACTGATATATATATATATATATTTTATTATATATATAGTATATAATATATATAATTATACAGGGTTGGGACAATGAAACTGAAACACCTGTCATTTTAGTGTGGGAGGTTTCATAGCTAAATTGGACCAGCCTGGTAGCCAGTCTTCATTGATTGCACATTGCACCAGTAAGGCAGAGTGTGAAGGTTCAATTAGCAGGGGTAAGAGCACAGTTTGGCCCCAAAATATTGAAATGCAAACAACATTATGGATGACATACCAGAGTTCAAAAGAGGACAAATTGTTGGTGCACGTCTTGCTGGCGCATCTGTGACCAAGACAGCAAGTCTTTGTGATGTATCAAGACCCACGTTATCCAGGGTAATGTCAGCATACCACCAAGAAGGACGAACCACATCCAACAGGATTAACTGTGGACGCAAGAGGGGAAGCTGTCTGAAAGGGATGCGGGGGCTTACCGGATTGTATCCAAAAAACATAAAACCACGGTGGGCCCAGTCATGGCAGAATTAAATGTGCACCTCAACTCTCCTGTTTCCACCAGAACTGTCCGTCGGGAGCTCCACAGGGTCAATATACACGGCCGGGCTACTATAGCCAAACCTTTTGGTCACTCATGCCAATGCCGAACGTCAGTTTCAATAGTGCAAGGAGCGCAAAATCTTGGGCTGTGGACAATGGAAAAGATTGTTCTCTGATGAGTCCACCTTTACGGTTTTTCCCCCATCCGGGGAGAGTTACAGTGGGAGAAGCCCCAAAGAAGCGTACCCCCCAGACTTTTGCATGCCCAGGGGAAAGCATGGGGGGGGGATCAGTGATGGTTTGGGCTGCCATATCATGGCATTCCCTTGGCCAATACTTGTGCTAGATGGGCGCGCCCATGCCAAGGACTACTAAACCATTCTTTAGGACCATGTGCATCCAAGGTTCAAACATTGTATCCGAAAAGGGGGTGCCCTGTTAAAGGATGACAATGCATCAATACACACAGCAAGGGTGGTGAAAGATTGGTTTGATGAACATGAAAGTGAAGTTTAACATCCCCATGGCCTGCACTTTACCAGATCTAAATATTATTGAGCCACTTTTGGGGGGTTTGGGGGAGCGAGTCAGGAAACGTTTCCTCCACCAGTATCACATAGTGACCTGGCCACTATCCTGCAAGAAGAATGGCTTAAAATCCCTCAGACCACTGTGCAGGACTTGTATATGTCATTCCCAAGACGAATTGATGCTGTATTGGCCGCAAAAGGAGGCCCTACACCATACTAATAAATTATTTTGGTCTAAAAACCAGGTGTTTCAGTTTCATTGTCCAACCCCTGTATATGTATATATATATATATATATATATTATATATATATATATATATATATACATATATTTATATACATAAACAATTCTGAAAAAAATATATAATTGAAAATTGACTTGTGCACATGTATCCATCCCCTTTTCTATGCAGCTGCTAAAACGTTCTGGTGAAACCAATTACCTTCCAAAGTCACATAATTAGTGAAATGAAGCCCTGTGGCAATCTAAGTGTCTCATGATCTGTAAGTATAAACACACCTTTTATGGAAGGGCCCAGAGGCTGCAACACCACTAAGCAAGAGGTATATCACCATAAAAACCAAGGAGCTCTCCAAACAAGTCAGGGACAAAGTTGCTGAGTAGTACAAGTCAGGGTGGAGTTATAAAAAATATCAAAATCTTGATGTTCCCATCAAGCACCATCAAATCCATCATCTTCAAATGGAAATTGATAACTGGCGAACATTTTGGGGAAAACCGGGTCTGATCCGGAGAGACGGCGTCCATCCCACTTTGGATGGAGCAGCTCTTCTTTCTAGGAATCTGGCGGAATTTATTAGTTCTCCAAAACTCTGACAACCCAGGGTTCAGACCAGGAAGCAGGATCGTAGTTTAACACTCCTCTCTGCAGCTTCTGTACTGCTACCCACCCATTACCCTATTAAGATAGTGTCTCGCCCACGTCCAAAATTGAATAGATTAAAAAATTATCTAAAAAGAGGAAATCAGGAAAATCTAATAAAAATAAACACAACTCAGACTAAAAATAAAAATAAAACAATTAAATGTGGCTTACTGAACATAAGATCTCTCTCTTCAAAGACTTTGCTAGTTAGTGACCTGATTTGTGACAATCAGATTGATTTTATTTTGCCTCACAGAAAACCTGGCTGCAGCAAGAGGATTATGTTACTATAAAATAAGTCAACTCCTACTAATTATTTAAATTTTCACATTCTCGAAATACTGGGCGAGGAGGAGGAGTAGCAACCATCTTTCAGTCCTATTTATTGACTAGTCCCAGACCAATCAATAGCTACAACTCTTTTGAATATTTAATCCTTAGTTTTCCTCATCCAAATTGCAAAGCACTAAAACAACTTCTGTTTGTTGTTTTGTACCGTTCACCAGGCCCTTAATCTCAATTTTTAGATCAGTTTTCAGACCTTTTATCTCACTTAGTGTTAAATACAGATAAAGTTATTATAGTGGGGGATTTTAACATTCATGTTGACACTGAAAGTGATAGCTTAAATATAGCCTTTAATGGTATCTTAGACTCAATTGGCTTTAACCTACCCAAGTTTGTCTTCATTCTCTGGACCTTGTGTTGACATATGGCATTGAGTGTAAAGTGTAAAGACATAACAATATTTTCTCACAACCCTGTGCTGTCTGACCATTTTTGAATAACCTTTGAGTTTAATTTAACAGAGAACTCCACACCTGAAAGAAAATTTCATTATAGTAGATCATTATCAGACAATGCTGTAACAACCTTTAAAGAATCTGTTCCACTTTTAATTTCCTCATCAGAGAAAAACACAGTGGAGGGCAATAATTTTGTTTCTTCCCCTTCACAAATTGATTCTCTTGTTCAGAGTGCCCCCTTGAAAAAGAAGGTAATTATTCATAGGAGGCAGGCTCCCTGGTTTTTAATTCAGAGCTGCGTACTTTAAAGCACAATGTTAGAAAATTGGAGCGAAAATGGCGCTCTACACACCTAGAGGATTCCTACTTAATCTGGAAAAATAGCCTGCTGTTGTATAAAAAGACACTTCACCAAGCTAGAACAGCTTATTTCTCATCCTTAATAGATGAGAACAAGAATTATCCTAGGTTTCTCTTTAGTACAGTTGCTAAACTTACACAGTCTGTTGAGCCATCTATTCCCTTAGCTCTCAGCAGTCATGACTTTATGGGATTCTTCCAAAATAAAATTGATTCTATTAAGAAGAAAATCTTTGACATACTCCCAAAGATGATTACTTCATCCTCAACAAGTGAGACAACATTGGAAGTAACTGTAGAACCTGATCTGTGTTTGGACTGTTTTGATCCTGTGGAGCTTCCTGAGTTATCTGAAATATTAGCTTCATCTAAACCTTCAACTTGTATGCTAGACCCAATCCCAACCAAATTATTTAAGGAAGTGTTCCCTCTGATTACCAGCCCCATTTTAGATATGATTAATTTATCTTTAGTAAATGGGTATGTACCACAAGTTTTTAAGGTAGCTGTAATTAAACCTTTGCTTAAGAAACCTTTGCTTGATTGAGATGACTTAATACATTACAGACCGATATCCAATCTTCCATTCTTATCTAAAATTCTTGAGAAAATAGTTGCTAATCAAATGTGTGAGCATTTACACAGCAATGACCTGTTTGAAGAGTTTCAGTCAGGTTTCAGAGCTCATCATAGCACTGAAACAGCTCTGCTGAAAGTCACTAATGATATTCTTATTGCCTCAGATAATGGACTTGTGTCTGTACTGGTTCTGTTAGATCTCAGTGCTTCATTTGATACAGTCGATCATAATATTCTCTTAGAAAGGCTGGAATATGCTATAGGGATCAGGGGAACAGCGCTAGGCTGATTTAAATCTTATTTGTCTGACAGATTCCAGTTTGTTCATGTAAATGATAAATCATCTTTAAACTCCAGGGTTGGTTGTGGAGTACCACAGGGTTCAGTACTTGGGCCAATTCTCTTTACTATATATATGCTTCCAATAGGTCAAATTATCAGGCAGCATAGAATAAATTTTCACTGTTACGCTGATGACACTCAGCTTTACTTATCCATAAATCCTGATGAGCCCAACCAGTTAGATAGACTACAAGCATGTCTTGAAGACATAAAAACTTGGATGACTTTAAATTTTCTGCTTCTAAATTCAGACAAGACAGAAGTTGTCGTCTTTGGACCGGACTCTTTAAAAAAGAAGCTGCTTAGTCAATCACTTAACCTGGATGGCATTAAATTGACCTCCGGTAATAATGTAAAAAACCTTGGTGTTATTTTTGACCAGGACATGTCATTTAAATCCCATATTAAACAGGTTTCTAGGATTTCCTTTTATCATCTCCGGAACATTGCCAAAATTAGAAATATCCTGTCCAGGATTGATGCTGAAAAACTAGTCCATGCATTTGTTACTTCAAGGCTGGACTATTGTAATTCTTCACTATCAGGATGTCCAAAAAATGCAGTTAAAAGCCTTCAGCTGATTCAAAATGCTGCAGCAAGAGTTCTGATGAAAATTGAAAAGAGAGGTCATATTTCCCCTACTTTAACTTCCCTTCATTGGTTCCCTGTTAAATCCAGAATAGAATTTAAAATTCTCCTCCTCACATATAAAGCCCTTAATGATTTAGCTCCATCATACATCAGAGATCTGATTGTTCCATACGTTCCTAACAGAGCACTTCGTTCTCAGACTGCAAGTTTACTGGTGGTTCCTAGAGTCTCTAGAAGTAGAATGGGAGGCATATCCTTTAGTTATCAGGCTCCTCTTCTGTGGAACCAGCTCCCAGTTTTAGTCTGTGAGGCGGACACCCTGTCTACTTTTAAGGCTAGGCTTAAAACTTTCCTTTTTGATAAAGCTTATAGTTAGAGTGGCTTAGTTTATGAGGGAGGGAGCCTTCCTCCCTCCCTGTTGGATGGAGTAAGGGGGAGTCAGGTTTAGCCTAAACCAGCTCAGTTATGGTTGAGTTGCAAACACACCTTCCATTTCTGCTACCTGTATTGACCCCTTCTCTTTTCCAATGGTTATAATCAGTCTGACAGAGAGAGGTATCCCAATCCTTGTGGTTTTTACTATAACAATGGCCATCAGTGGGCTCTAGATGGATAAACTTTATCAGTTTATTATTTTACTTAGTTCCCCTACACGTGGCACCTTCTGGGGTGGCCGGGCTCTGGCACTCGGTGGTTTGGTCTGGCCTCCCCGATGGCCCCGCGACGTTCCGGACCCTTTTAGGGGGTCCTTGAGACGACGTTGTAAATAAGTGCCGTTTCACTAAATAATCTGAACTGAAACTATCTGTGTAGTTATGCTGCTATAGGCTTAGGCTGCTGGAGGACATAATGACCACTTTCACCCTCTTCGCTACATTCTCACACTACTCTCCAACTTTGTATTATTTGCTGTTATTTTAGTTTTTAACTTCTTGTTCTCTCTCTTTTCTCTTCCTAGAAGCTACACCTGGCCTGACTCTGTGTCTACATGTGACACCTTCTGGAGGGGGGCATTGTCCAAGCTTCTGCTGGCAACAACTTAATGCTCACCTTCTACAGATGATCCACTTGGCCCTGTCTTTTAGTGTTTAACCCTTTCTCTCTCCTAGATATAGCAATTGACTGAGCTTTTACTGTAACTAATTATATGTGCTCTCTTTCAGACTCTATCCTTGAAAACTGGCTCAAAGTTTTTCTGTTCTTTCTTTCTAGATGAAACAACTAAAGGAGGTACATCCACTAACATTTACTTTTCCTTCCCATTAAAGTACTCCTGGATCAGTGCTTCTGTGCTCTTTTTGTGTCTCTGCTCTGTTCTCTCAAACCCCCAGTCGGTCGTGGGAGATGGCCGCTCACACTGAGCTTGGTTCTGCTGGAGGTTTCTTCCTGTTAAAAGGGAGTTTTTCCTCTCCACTGTCACTACATGCATGCTCAGTATGAGGGATTGCTGCAAAGTCAACACCAGTGACTGTCCATTGTCTCTACATGCTCATCCAGGAGGAGTGAATGCTGCAAGTCATTGACTCGATGCAATCTGCTGGGTTTCCTTAGATAGAAAAACTTTTTATCCAATTTTAACAAATAACTGAATCTAACTGCACTGTTCAATGGTTAGGATTAATTTCAATGTATGTACCTGACTTTTGTGAAGTTCCTTGAGACAACATGTGTTGTGAATTGGCGCTATATAAATAAACTGAATTGAATCGAATTGAATTAATAAATAAAGGGCAAAATGCCCCTGTCAAAACTTGAAGACGTCAGTGTAAACTATTGTGAATTCAAAAATTTTACATTAAATCATTAAGAATTCAAATTTCAAGGTAGCAAATTATCTTCCTAGAGTAGCCATCCACTCCACCAAAGATCATAAATGTTTAAGGAGAGAGATGACATTTTCCTTAGTATTTACTAGCTTTATTTTACTTTACAATTTGTACATTGCTTATTATGAGTATATTTATTTTCCATGAATCCCCCAGAAAGACTAACCTTGATAAGGGCAAACAGTGGGACTTTGCGCATCACTGGAGGCCATATATGAGTCATATCATAGCGACTGGAGGTGGGGCTTTATTATAAAAAAGTTGGAGTCTTGTCTTTATTGCCCTCATGGATCCCCCCTTTTGAGTTTTGTGTATTTCTGCTGTTGAACACGATTTATGCAGGTTTGAGGTGTGGATGTGTGTGTGTGTGAGGGGGTGTAGATGTCTGTTTGCACTGTTACAATGTTTGAGTTGAGTTAAGAGAAAAATTCAATAAAAATATATGAGAAAATCAACTTGGTGCAATTAAGCCATCATCCTCCACCGCTAAATACAGAGACCCATGGAGACCAAATGTCATTGAACCATTCGGTAGCTGCAGTGGTGTAGCTAACTTTTCAAAAGTGTGGGGTGTGTTGTTTGTCTGTGGTGGCATTAGCTATGAATTGAGATTGTTAATGGCTGTGCTTCAGCAGCCACAGTGCAGAAGCCCCAGGGAGCTTCAGCTACAAGCCCAAAGGCCCCACTGGCAGCCGTTTATATGGACTAGATCCAGCCATGGACCCAGAGACCCGAGACGCCGGGGCACATCACAGCCCCAAGCGGAGGCCCGACGGAGCCAGGGGGCCCAAGCCCCGGCAAGCGGCCAACAGGAGTAGCTGGCACACACCAAAGCACCCAGCCCTGGACACAGAGAACCACCAATACACCAGCGGGCAGAGACACCAGCCACCGGCAGGGAGTGTGATGGGGAGGAAATAGGCCCCACATTTGATGGCGGGGCCTAAGCTGTTCCAGAAGAGGGAGGAGCCGAAGACCCAACCTGACACAAAAACAGGCGCACACAGTCACAATCACACGTTCCCACCTTCATGCATACACAAAACATTCACACCCACACAAACAACATAAAAACACACAACAATGGACTTTGTACACTTACTCACACTCCCCATACATACTCTATATTCCCAGGTCCAGGTATTGATACCCCAGAGGGGCAACCAGCCCCCAGACCCAGCAGGTGGTCCCCTTCATTCCAGGGTGGAGACAGGCAGAACGCCCCAGCACCAGCCCAGACTCGTGCCGGCATCGCTCGAACCTGAACACGACTAGCATGACCACCCATCCCTGAACCCAAAGCACAGAGCCAACAGACCCAGATGTCCTCCCAGCCCAGCACCAGACTGCAGCCAAAACCAGGCCAGCAGAGCAACAAAACACTCCCCACACCAACACCAAGGCAGCCAAGAAGCCACACCCGACCCAAAACGGTAGGCCCACCCAATGCAAACCCCCAGCCAGCATAGGCACATGCACCCTTCCATTGACAGAGGAACTGAAACTGCAAGCGACAGTCAGGCAGCCAAGCAGACTCCACAACGCACCACCCCGCCCACCACCGTGCCCAGGGGAAAGAGGCCGGCCCAGCAAACCGAAGCGTGCAACAGAAAGGCCACAGCCCACACCACAAAGAGGCTGTACCCCCCGAGACGCAGAACCACCAACATCCAGGCCAGCCAGAGCCAACGGCACAGCCACAGCAATGGCGACACCACACATCCTTCCATACGTCTGTGGGGACACAGTGAAAACCACCAACCCCAAGCACACACCACCCACCAGGAACCGCCCAGCAGACAAACAAATCTCACCCCAGTACAAGGCCAAGAAGCCCGATGCAGCCGGTAAGCCCACCGCACCCGCCCAGCAGCACCACTCTCTTTTTGCTGAAACTTTCCTTAGCTTAGGCAACAGCTGAAGTACACCATCCAGCTTCTGTGTTCTGCTCTGGAGGGACATATTTAAAATCTGTAACTCCCCTGTTATTTCCAAAGCACACAGAAGACCAAGGACAACATTTCCTTGCTGAAACATCTCACACAGCCCCTGTCCCCTTCTGGCCCTTCAGTGTCACCCATTGCCATCTTTGATTATGCACTCATACTGGTTTAGCCAAGCATGGATGGCACTAGTGCAGACAGTCTATATTGACATGGAACTTCAGACTCCACAGACATTGAAAAGCCCTAAAAGATATCCTTCAGTTTCTCTGACTGTTCAAACAATGCACCCAGCTCACTGACCCAATCCAGAGCAGTCTGAATAAATACCGAGGCAGTGCAGGCCCTCTGTGTAATTAGGTTGACACAGTGGGCAGCACAATGAACATATGGAGCCAGAGGTTGCATTTTTTTTACAATGGCCTGTGCTCCATTTTATTCGCCAGCCATATTTGGAGCGCCGTCATATGCTTGGTCACACAACCCACTTATAAGCAAGATTCTGCAAAACATTATGGTCACTTTTGGTCTCCGGTTGTCATGTCAAACCTCAAAGAGCAACAAATTCGTAACGAGGTACTAAATCTTTGTCAACATATCAATAGCTGAATTTTAGCATTGCTTTCTACCACCTGTCAACCACTCTGTTAGAAAGAGGTCATCTTCCGATTTGTAAACCTGCTCAAAATTTCCCCCTCCACCTTCATGGCCCCTGAAAGGTAAGCCCTGCCTGGCCAACATCTACACAGCACCAATGATTTTGAGTAGACATCCCCTGGCTTCCTCCTACGGTTTCACACTCACATTAGCTATCTGAACCTGCACTGATCAATCTTTACAGATGTGTCATTCAATTCAATTCAAAATTCAAAAATACTTTATTAATCCCAAAGTGAAATTAAATGTTGTTGTAGCTCATTATGTAGGTTTCTTCAAAGAGCCGTTGTAGATGCTGATGGCTGTGGGCAGGAAGGATCTCCTGTAGCGGTCTGTCTTACAGCAGATCTGAAGAAGCCTCTGACTGAAGACACTGTGTGAAGACACACTGATGAAGAGGATGCTCAGGGTTCTCCATAATGTTCTTCATTTTATGAAGAATCCATATTTGCACAATGATCTCCAGAGGTTCCAAAGGAGTCCCCAGAAAAGAGCCAGCCTTCTTTATTAGCTTGTTGAGCTTTTTTAAGTCCCTGGCTCTGATGCTGCTACCCCAGCAGATGATGGCAGAAGAGATCACACTCTCCACTACAGACTTATAGAAGATAGGCAGCATCTTGCTGCAAACACCAAAGGACCTAAGCTTCCTCAAGAAGTACAGTCTGCTCTGTCCCTTCTTGTAGGCGGCTTCACAGTTGCATCTCCACTCCAGTCTATTGTCCAAGTGAACACAGAGGTATTTATACTCCACCACCACCTCCACCTCTTCTCCCATGATGAAAATAGTTTTTGACTTATTTCTGTTTCTCTTAAAATCTACAATCATCTCCTTTGTTTTAGTCACGTTCAAGATGAGATGATTGTTTCCACACCATGCCACAAAGCGGTCCACCACCTTCCTGTACTCATCTTCTTGTCCATCTCTGATCCACCCCACAATTGCAAAATCATCCGAGTATTTCTGCAGATGACAGGAGTCTGTCTTGTACTGGAAGTCTGAGGTGTACAGAGGAAAAGGAATGGTGAGAGTACAGTCCCCTGTGGTGCTCCTGTGCTGCTGACTACCTGGTTAGACACACAACCTTTCAGTCTAGCAAACTGTGGTCTGTTTGTCAGGAACTCTTTGATCCAGGAGATTGTTGAGGCCTCTACCTGAGTCTTCTGGAGTTTCTGACAAAGAACATGATCCTCACAGTGCCGCTGGCTTTGTCCAGATGACAGTGGGTTTGTTGAAACAGGTGTATTGCATTGCAGCCTTATGACTAGCAGATCTTTCATGCACAGTAAATCGTTCAAGGTCTTGATTACATGATTTCTTCTTTTGTTCTTAAAAATAAAAACTGAAATGGGCATTGTGCAAAAGTATTCAGCCCCCAGGAGTCAATACTTTGTGGAATCAACTTTTGCTGCAAGTACAGCTGCAAGTCTTTTAGGGTATGTCTCTACCAGCTATGCACATCTAATGACAAATTTTTGCCCCCATTCTTTTTGCAAACAGTCAAGCTCCCCGTCCCGATTAGATGAAAAAACGTTTTGGGGAACAGAGTTTTTGATCTTGCCACAGGTTCTCGATTGGGTTTAGGTCTTGACTTTGACTGGGCCATTATGTTTTGTTTTAAACCATTCCATTGTAGCCCTGGCTTTATGTTTACGGTTGTTGTCCTGCTGGAAGGTGAACCCCCATGGTGTGTTCAGAGTGATGTGCAGTGTTAGTTCTCCACCACACATAGCATTTTGCATTTTGGCCTAAACACCACAACTTTATCCCTGACCTTTCTGGTGTGTTCCTTGGATGTCATGATGCTGTTTGCTCTCCAATATTCTCTTAACCAACCTCTGAGGCCATCACAGAGCGGCTGTGTTTGCACTGAGATTAGATTACACCCTGGTTGACTCTATTTAGTCATTAGCAATCACCAGGCAATCTTCTGAGGGCTATTGGTTGCACTCAGAGTAAAGGGGGCTGAATACTTTTGCACACCGCACTTTTCAGTTTTTATTTGTAAAAATGTTTTAAATCATGTATAATTTATGTTCCATTTCACAATTGTATAGCACTTTGTGTTGGTCTTTCACATAAAATTGCAATAAAATATATATATGTTTATGGTTGTAATGTGACAATATGTGGAAAAGTTCAAGGGGTATGAATACGTTTACAAGCCACTGTAACTAAAAAACAGTATATAAAAATATTAAACCTACATTTACGTAATTGCAGACCTCTGAACCTTCATGCACTCTCTCTGAAACGGATGCCTTCTGCAACTGCCTTTTTTAAACCAGAAGGGCGCAGTGGTAAAGATTGGGCTAAAAATGATTAAATACTTTATGGCACAGTTTACACAAAAAAACTTTAATCCAAATATATATAATTTTTTTTTTTTTTTTTTTTTTTTTTTACATAGGCATTTAGCTTTTTACAGTAACATCACTTACAGGATTTCTTTTGAAAGACTGGAGGTGCTGTGGGAAAGGTGAGGGTGACCATTTCACAAGGAAAGGTCTGGGTGTTAAAACACCCATATCCCCCACAGGTGCGATGCACATGGGTAGCCAGATAGATGTCTGGACAGAAACACTGAACTGAACACATTTATTTCAGAAACAAGCTCAGCATCCTCCTCCTGGAGCGGTGTACTTCTGCAAATACCAGTAGGACCACTTGGAGGAGCCAGAGGAGCTTGATTTTTTTCAAATATTTTCCATCTCATATTCTACTGTCAGGATATAATGATGAATGTTTTAACAGATATGTAAAAAAAATACTTTGATCTGGAATTAATTGGAAACAGGGACATAATTCCTGATTGAGGAAAACTATAGTTTGTGCAATACTAACATTAACTGTATGTGGTAAAAAAAATATTCTTACAAAAGCTTCTCAAACAAGGAAAGCAAAAGATGAACCTGATTAATCAGACCATAACTGACAATAAAGTAGGTCAAGTGAAATTCCCCAAAAGATTGTGCCCTGTAACCTTTTTTATTTCCCAGCATTAGAGCCACTCAGCAGATCATGAGCAGATGAGCGAATATCAGTGAGATAGTAAACAGATGGGATGTTCTGAAATACTTTAAAGTTTGGAAATTCTAAAAAGTTGACTAATTTTCTATGCGGCACCTGTGTTGTCAGACAGATTGATTGGTATACATTCTTTCAATTTCTCTGAGGTGAAAAAATGAAATGAAGGAAAAATATGCAACATCTGTTGCAACAACAGCCACTTTGCATGTATGACCACCTTTTCTACCACATCTCCTATTGGATTAATCTTGCCTGGGACTTTGTGGTTCATAAAAAAATACAAGAAAATTTCCTGACTATCAGAGAAAGTGACTTGGAGATTGAGGGGAAGAATAGATATTTTGTCATGCCTTCAACTGGCAATTACAATAAGTTTGAGAGGCATTCATCTGATTTCATGTTATTGTCAATGTTAATATGAAATGGATTTGCAGGAAATCCAAGAAGGCAAAATAGTACCCCTTATAATTTATGAAAAAACTAGAGGTGGTCATCATTAAGGTATCAAATAGTATTTTGTTGAAAAGTCTGTACTAAAGAATCTAAGAGTAACATGTAGGAGGACAAGGGAATTACTTTAACTTAGCGTCACATTAACATGCTAAATATTCTAACATTTGCCTTTTCCAGCACATAACAGTAGGAAAAAAGATTTTCCATATTGGGTGTAAGATTTATCTGGACAAAGTGGGAAAGTTAGAGCAAAGATAGTTTCACTCAAGAAGAGTTAGTTGGTATCTCTGCAGAAGGGATGTTGAAAAAAAGGTATATTTCATGAGAAAATAAAACAATATTATCACGACCAGAGACAGAGAACCCAAATTCAGCCAAACACAAAGTGATAAGTAAAAAGGTTTATTCAGAAGCTCAGGATCAGAGAGCAGAAGAACAGCAGTCAGCGTCCAGGAAAACCACTGAGAACAGAGAGATAAGTTAGTGGCTGGAAAAAAAACTCAGGATCTGCAAGGAGTTAGAAAAACCCACTAACCTTCCCCATTCTGGGGATGAGGCACAGAATCCAGAGGAGGAGGAGTTTCCAGACATTTTAATGAGGAAGCGTCCAACAGACTGAAGTCGGATTGCCGACTGTTTTCAAAATCCTCCGGGGAACCAGCTGACGTTTGGCCGGAAAACACAGAGAGCTGTGATTGTCCCTTCTTGACAATAAATCCAGGCAGATTTAGAGAGCCAGGCGAACTCAGGCAAAAAACCCAGTTGGCTAGGCTGAGACGTAAATTTGGGGGACAGAAACAGGGTCGAATTCCAGGGCTAGGGGTGGGGGGGGGGAACAAGGGGGGCAGGGGGAGGCAGGGGAATTTAAAACAGATTTCGAAATCCAAAAATCCAATCCGTCAGACAAGGAGCAAGCAAAGGGGGGAATAATCCGTAAGGCACGGCCAGGTCATGGAACGAGATCAGTCAGGAAGGAACGCTGGAAACTACTCACAAATTTTTTTCGAAAATTTTCTGGCACCTGTCTGCCTGTCAGAGGGCTGTATATAACTGCAGCTCCACAGGTTGTGTGGCATGACGGTGATTGGGGCAGCACAAAAGCAGCAGACAGGTGAAGCAGATGATGTTAATTGCATGAGTGAGACAGGCAGACGGGCCCCAGAATCAAAACAGTACCCCCTTTTCCTCAAGGTCCAGCTCCGGCAAGGGGGGGGGGGGGGGGGGTTGGGGGTATGGACCCCCATGGGGGGTTTTTGGCCCTTATAAATCGTGCAGGAATCCAAAAGGACCTCTCCTCAGGACCATAGCCCTCCCCTTTCCCCCAGGTAACGTATGCCACGTCCCTGCCCCTTTTTCCCGGATCCTTAACCGGATGATGCCCGGACGGGGGGAGTGTAAACTGGCCATCAGCAAGAAGCCGGGCGGGGGGGGAGGGGTCCGGAGGGGGGGGCCCGGAGACGGGACCCCACATAGGGCTTGATCCGGGAAAACGTGGAAGGTAGGGTGAACTCTCATGGCACGAGGCAGACGTAAAACAAACAGCCCCCCCCCAACAGGATTGATGATCTTGGTATGGGGGAAAGGGGGTTCCCACAAAACGAGGTGCCAAGCTTCACGGGAGTCAAACCAAAAGCGGGATGTCCTTGGTGGATAGCCAAAACCCTTCTGCCCCCCCACCTGGTAGCTTGGGGGCCAGGGATTCTCCCCCTTATTTGCTGTGCGTGCCCGGGCAACCCCCCGACATTCTGACCCCTTAGACCTTTTTCCCTTTCCCCAGATGCGCTGACATCTTAGGGGCCCGCGGCCTGAGCCAAAGGGGGGAAACCTCCACCTCTTTTTCCCCTGGACTGTAAAACAAGGGGGGCTGAAAACAAAAACAACAAATTTTTTTTGAGACCCTTTTGGGTTGCGTCTGACTCACATAGTGCGCGAAATTTGGTCTCCACCTTTTCCTGGTTGGCCCTCTTTTCAGTCTGTCCATCCAACTGTGGGTGAAATCCTGAGGACAAATTTTTTCTAAATTTTTTTTTTATTCCCCAGCAAGGAACAAAACTCCTTCCAAAAAAAACGTGACACAAATTGGGGCCCTTCTGTCTAAACAAGGTCTGTGGGTTTGCCGTGAAGGCGAAAAACCCTCACGGGCCAGAATGTCCCCCTTTTTTTCCTTGGCTGAGGGCAAATTCTTGAGAGGGATTTTGGGTGAACCCAATTCTTAGAAAATCTGTCGATGATGTTTAACAGAACTGTGGAACCATTAAAAAACTGGCAAACCTGTGACGAAGTCCATGGCTATGTGTGACCAGGGACGAGGAAAATGGGCAGGGGATGTAAGAGTCCTGCAGGGGGGCGATGAGAAGACTTTGGCTGGGGAACATTGAGCACAGGCCGTGACATAATCTGTGACATTTTTTAAACAAGAATGGCCACCAAAACTGAGTTCGGACCATCTGCAACGTCCTGCTGGAACCAGGATGACAGAACAGACTTTGAATTTGGGCATTAATTCAGTACCTTGGGTACGAGGCGCTAGGGGGGCGGAACAAATTACCGGTCAGGGGGGGCAAAAGGGTAGGAAATGGGGGAGGTCCTTTGGTGGCATCTCTAACCTCTCCCTCCAAACTCCAACATGGTGACAGAGAGTCTCACTGATTCCCCGGAAGAATAAACTCATCCTCCCCAGAGGTCTGTGACTCGGAGGGGTTCCTGTATTCTGGACAGGGCGTCGGGTTTCCCTTTTTTTGGGACTCCAGGTCCTAAAGACAAAGAGGAATTTTGAATCTTCCCAAAAAAATAAAGCCCACCTTGCCTGCCTGGGATTAAGATGCTTCGCTGATCTCAGGTACTCCAGGTTCTTATGATCTGTCCATACAAGAAACGGTTTTTTTTTTTTTCCTTACCCCCCTCTAGCCAATGCCTCCACTCCTCGAGAGCCAACTTGACTGCCAACAGTTCTCGGTCCCCCACATCATAAAATTGCGCTCTGCTTGGGGAAACAAAGTCCAAAAAAAAAAAAGCACATGGGTGAATACGGCTCATCAGAATTTTTTTTTTGGCTTAGGACGCCCCAACCCCTGTTTTTTGAGGCATCAACCCCCCCACAATGAACTTTTTTATCGGGGTTAGGGGACCGTAGAACAGGAGCAGACGTAAATAACCCTTTTGAGCTCGTCAAAAGCTCTTTCTGCTGTCCCCATTCCAAACAAACCCTTGTTTGGGGAATGATTTGAAAAGCAATAAGGAGGGGCTGCTACGAGGCTATAATTCCTGATGAACCGTCTGTAAAAATTGAAAAACCCCAAAAAACCTTTTGAAGTTTTTTGCGGTCGGTAGAAAAGGGGCCATTCCCAAGACCGCCTTGGGGACTTTGGGGGGGTCCACTATGACTTGGGGTCTGGAGAAATGATGAATCCAAGGAATGAGGGGGTTAGTTGGTATGAAACTCACACTTTTCAGCTTTTGAAAAACAATTTTTTTGAAGAAGACGGAGGAGGACAGCCCGGACATGATTTTTTGGGGGTTTCCCAAAAGATCCTGGGTTTTTTTTTTTAATAAATCAAAAATGTCATCAAGGTATACAAAAAAAAACTGTCCCACCATGTCCCTCAGGACATCATTCACCAATGCCTGAAAAAACTAGGGGCATTGGTTTTAAAACCAAAAGGCATTACACAGTACTCGTAGTGACCAGTGGGAGTGTTAAATGCCGTCTTCCCCATTCATCCCCCCCCTTTGATACAAACAAGGTGGTAAGCGTTTCTCAAATCCAACTTGGGAAAGATCTTGGCCCCCCTGAATCGGGTCGAAAGCGTTTTTCAAAGGGGTAGAGGGTATCGGTTTTCTTGACGGTGATGTCTTTTAAAACCCCCTGTAGTTTGTACATGGTCTCAAGGAACCATCCTTTCCCTTTTCCCCCCAAGAAGAAGCCTGCCCCTGCTGGGGAAGAAGAAGGTCTGAAAACACCAGTTTTTAGTGACTCATTAAACATACTTCCTCATAAGCTTGGTTCTCTGGTCCTGACAATGAATACAGTCGACCCCTAGGGGGAGAAGTGGTAGGAGCTCAATGCCACAGTCATAGGGTCTATGAGGTGGAAGTGCCGTAGCCCGGGAACTTTTTTTGGGAAAACCTCCTAAGGTGCATGATATTCGGGTGGTACCTTAGACAGATCAGGATATGTCCCCCTCAATTTTCATTCTCCGGAAAAATATCTGTAGAGGCAGAAAGACAGACAAGTGGCCGAAACCCAAGCTTAGCCCAGCCCAAAAAACTCTCTTTGGCTTGCCAGTCAATATGGGGATTGTGTTTTTTGTAACCAGGGGGCCCCTAAAAAACAATGGGTAGTTTTTGGAGAGTTGATAACCTGAATGTGACCTCGTTCCCATGATTGCCCCCCAGTGTGAGTTTTTTTTTACCTCCGTCTTGTAGTATGAACTGTTGATACTATGACCATCCAAAGCCAGGACATTACGGGTGTCAGACGTGGGGAAAGGAGCTTGATGTCATGGTCCCTGGCGAAACGACTCATCCATAAACTCCGTGTCCCCCCCCTGAGTCAAATGAATACTGACCCCCTGATGAGAAGTGGAAAAACACTTGAATAGTTGCAGGAAATGAGCATGGGAGACAGACAGTTTGGACTTTGGCTCAGTAGAGTTCTCCTCACCTCTACTGAGCCTGGACTTTTTTTAAAAAGGACCCCTTGAATGCAACATGACCCTGTCCACCACAAAAAAAAACACAAGTTATTCTTCCTTCGTCGATCTCTCCCCCTGCAGAAATCTTAGAACGACCCAACTGCCCGGGGTCCGGGTCACAAAAGTGATCAGAAGGGGGTGGGAAGACCCTTGGGGTTCTAGGTGGGGAACAGGACTTGTGAGCTGAAGGGAATTAAACCCGTCTATGAAGCCTCTCCCTCCTCCTTTCTGTGAGCCGCAAATCGATTCCTGGGTTTCCCTGGCCTCAAGTTGGTTTAAAAGGGAGGCAGGGTTAGTCCCCCCGGGTAGCCAGTTCATCCTAATGTTCTCATTCAGACCTTGCATTAAAGCATCAATTTTAGCATGCTCATTCCTAAGACTGTCTGCTGCCTAAATGAAAGTCAATGATATAAGATGTAACACTTCTCTCTCCCTGTTTAATGGAGAGTAAACCTCTGGCAGCTTCACGACTAGGGGAAAAACTGGAAACAAAACCTTGATGAGCTCTTTGGAAAATGCAGAATAAGAAGCACATGTGATCGAACCATTTTGCCACTCAGCAGTGCCCCATTGCTTAGCCTATCCAGAGAGGGAGGGAAATAACAAACGCCACCTTAGAGCGCTCAGAAGGGGACCAAGAAGGCTGAAGCTCAAAATTGAATCCCCACATTGATTTAAAAAAAGCACGGCACTGGTCAGGATCTCCCCTAAACAGTTCGGGAGGCGTGAGTCTAGGGTTCTCTTAAAACCACAGGGGGAAAGATCAGGGAAATCCCGGGGAAAAACCAGGCTGTGAGGACGCTGGCGTGGAAGCAGGAGTCATGGATCGCAGCATAGAAATCACTTCCCCCAAGCAGGAATTAAGACGGGGCAATAGAGTGATCAAAATTAGTGGGGCCACTGCTGTGCTGGCGTTGGGGGGGCCATCTTTTGGGCCCCCTTTTTACTATCACGACCAGAGACAGAGAACCCCAAATTCAGCCAAACCCCAAATATTTAAGTAAAAAGTTTATTCAGAAACTCAGGGTCAGAGAGCAGAAAAAACCAGCAGTCAGCTTCCAGGAACCACTGAGAAACAGAGAGACTAGTTAAATTGGGCTGAATAAAACCCCAGGATCTGCAAGGAGTTAGATAAAGGCCACTAACCTTCTCAGTCCCGGGATGAGACACAAAAAATCCAGAGCAGGAGGAAAATCCAGACAGTTAATGAGGAAGCGTCCAACAGACTGAAGTCAGATTGCCGACTGATCCAAATCCTCCGGGAACCAGCTGACGCTGTGAAAAGGAACACAGAGAGCTGTGATTGTCCTCTTGACAATAAAATCCCGGCAGACTAGAGAGCCAGGCGGGCTCAGGCTGAAAAAAAACCAGTGGCTAAGCTGAGACGTAAATCCAGAGGCAGAAAAAAGAGTCGAAATCCAAAATCCAATCCGGTCAGACAAGGAAACAAGCAGAGGGAATAAACCGTAAGGCAAGGCAAGGTCATGGAACGAGATCAGTCAGGAAAAGGAAACCCGGAAAAACTACTCACAAAATTTTTTTTAAAATCTGGCACCGTTCCTGCCTTGTCAAGGGGTGTATATAACTGCAGCTCCCACAGGTGTGGGCATGACGGTGATTGCGCAGCAGCGCAGCAGGAGACAGGTGAAGCAGATGAGTTAATTGCATGAGTGAGAGCAGAGCAGGCAGACGGGCCAGAATCATAACAAATATAGTATCAGTTAAATAAAATTTACTAACAAATATTTATAAAATTATTTATACCCTTCTCAGGAATCAATGAAAACATCTTTATCAGCATTACAGCAACTAAACTTGATCATCTTTTTTAGATTTTTCCATTGGCTAGCAGTGTACAGAGTACAGAAGGCATGATGTGGATCTGTTTGTATTCCTTGTTTTCTCCACTGTCAGTGATTGTGTGAGGCAGGACAGGAACTGAACGGTTTTCCATGGAAAGTAGTGAGACAACATGTGCGAAACTTGGCAGGGTTCTTAACAAGGTTAAAAACTTAATGTTGCAGTGCTGTGAAAACAGTTCGAGAATCAGAATCAGCTGCCAAGTTTGTACAGACAAACAAGGAATTTGACTCCAGTACACTTTGCTCTCAATTATAAAGAATATTTTTTTTAATGTACATATAGACACAATTGACTTTACAATGGCATATAACGTGAGATCAGTCCAAGTATGCATGGTGTTGTTCTGGAGCTCTGACTTTCAAGTGATCATCAGAGAAACTCCCTGGGGGAAGAAACTGTCTCAGTGGTGGCTGGTTTTAACAAACAGCACTCTGTACACCGACCTGAAGGTAGAAGCCTCCACAGTTTGTGTGCAGGGTGCGTGGGGTCTGCAGAGATTTTAGCTGCCCTGTTCCTGACCCTGACCCTAGATCTGTCCTGGATAGAGGTAAAGTCAGCCCTGATGATTCTCTCTGCAGACCTGATTGTTCATTGAAGTCTGGACTGGTCCTGTTTAGTCAGCTGAAATTGTGAAGCCAAAAACCCGTAAAACACCTGTAGCCATCAGTCCAAGGGAGTCAGAGCCTTATTAAACAGTAGGACTGCTCAGAGAAGAAATTGCTGAAATGAGGAAAACTATGACCAGCTCTCAGGCTGCCCACCAAACAACAAGGAATGTTAAAAGGGGATGCAAAAGATGTGAGGAACAGAACATAAGTGACCAATGTGAACACTGTTTTAAGTGTGGGGAGTCAGGGCACTTCTCTAGGGGGGCCTTCTTCTGCAGGGGGGCAAAAAGGTTGACTGTGAAACCTGATGGCATGAGTGTTAACAAGCAAACCTCTACACACTCACAACTGCATACTGCGTTCCGAGGGGTAGCTGAGGAAAAGCTGGAGGCACAAGTGGAAATGGATGAGAAGGTGAAAAAAATTGTAGGTTCCACTAATGCTAGTCATCTCTCCATACATCATCACACCAAGCTGAAGGCCCTGATTGGAAATAAATGCATGGTGGACTGCTTCTTGGAGGATGTGCCACAGAAGGCATTGTGGGATACAGGCTCACAGGTCACCATCATAAATAAAAGCTTGAGGAGATACCATCTTCCCCACATCAAGTTATCAAGTTACGAGGTACAGGTGAGCTCTTGGAGGTAGGACAGACTTTGGTTGGGAAGCAGCAAACCAGACTCCCATTCCATTTGCAGGTTAGGTTGAAGTAAAATTCAAAATAGGATCAAAGGGAGGCCTGAATCCAGAGCTGCTTGTGCCAGTGCTTGTCTCTTATGAGCCTGGAGTGGCTGAGCCACCAATAATTGGCTACAACATCTAGTAAAGAATTGCTTGGAGCGCCACCCTGGTGTCACATCTATAGCAGTAAGAGAGGCTTTCTTACTCGACTGTCCAACTGAATTGGTCCTCTCTTGAAAAAACAAGAAGTACTGTTTGAGGAGATCCCAAAATGGCCTGGGGCTTGAACATCTTAAGAACAGTTGTCTGCCTGAAAAAGGGAAACCAGTCAGCATTAGCAATCCCAGTTATAAAAGACATTACCGTGATACCCCGCACTGTACTGGCATACTTACAGCAGGTTAAGGCGGTTTACCCAGTAGCAGCCAGACCTATCAGTGCAATTGAAAAGACGTTAGAGTTGTGACTATGAATCTGAATATATTATTTAATAATCAATATTAATACTTTAATATCTTTTCAAATAATATTTCGGTCTGTTAAGGGTTGTCCTGTGAATACCAGCCCAGTAAGGCGATGGTATTAGGACAAAATCGAAAAGGGTGAGCCAAGCTCTGACATTATTGAATTGGGTTCAAGCCAAGCTGGAGAAAATGAAAGAAGATTTCATGAAGGGACGTTGCTGCAGTCTTGTACTGCATTTAATGGACCATCCAGAGGATTTGGACTTGGTGCACTCTGTTCTACAGGCTGAGTTTCTCGCAGAGGGATGGCTTGACGCTCCAGTTCCTGTCTCAGCTGGCGGTCCCTTTGACCCTCTTCTCATTGCCATTAAAGCAGCACAGAGCCCCAAGGATCCTGAGCCTCAGCCGGCCGCCACCGGGTCCACAGAGCCGCGGCCGGCCACCGGCGCATCTTCTGAACCTCGTCATGTTCCGGAGGAGCCCGAGGGCGGGCTGCCTCCACTTCCTCGCCTTGTTCCAGAGGAGCCCGAGGGTGGGCTGCCTCCATTTCCTAGCCTTGTTCCTAAGGAGCCTGAGGGCGGGCTGCCTCCACAACCAGGTCCTGAGCACCTTCTAGCTTTCCTATGGGGGGTGCTTGTGGAACTCAGGCCAGACACACGCCCAGACACACCAGAGCCTGACACACGCCCAGACACACCAGAGCCTGACACACGCCCAGACACACCAGAGCCTGACACACGCCCAGACACACCAGAGCCTGACACACGTCCAGACACACCAGAGCCTGACACACGCCCAGACACACCAGAGCCTGACTCACGCCCAGACACACCAGAGCCTGACTCACGCCTAGACACACCAGAGCCTGACTCACACCCAGACACACCAGAGTTTGACTCACACCAGAGCCTGACACACACCAGAGCCTGACACACACGCAGACACACCAGAGCCTGACTCCAGTTACCCAGGGTTCCTGCCTGGGTCCAACCCTCTGCGGGCCCTGCCTGGGTCCAAGCCTCCGCCGCGGTTCTCGCCACACCGCAGACCACCTAAGACCTCGCTTCGTAGGTTCCTGCATCTCTGTCGCCGCCGGCCTCCTAGACGCCTGCACCTCTCTCGCCGCCGGCCTCCTAGACGCCTGCACCTCTGTCTCTGGCTCGTCCATGGCAGGCCTCCTGATCGTCTGCTGCCCTGCCTCTGGCTCGCTGGTAGCCAAATTCATAGACCCTTGTTTTTTATGTGCCACTGGCCTTCTGGATTTAAGTTTGTTTTGAACTATGGACTAAAGTTTCACCCTCATTGGCTTTATTTTATTTTAGGACTCTTTCTGATTCAACTGCTTGCAGTTTTAACTGTGCTGTGTGTTCGTAGAAATTGTTTATATCGGCTTTTAGCCAAGATTCTGATGTTTCAGAGGATACCACACATGTCTATGTTTAATTAAGGGAAGTTTGAGCATTAAACATAGGGAAAAAAAAAAACCTGGAGCTTCCCCGTTGGCGGGGGGGTGGGGCCTATGTTTAATTATTTCTTGTGCGGCCCGATACCAATTGATCCATGGACCGGGTTGGGGACCACTGATCTACAAAATATGAGAGAGGTGCTGCATCGCTATCAGACTCATAGAGTGAAGTTAATGCAAAGAAAGTGTGAAATCTTCAAAGAGGCTCCATTGTTCGAGTAGTAGACCATTGTTTGAGTGTGCATACCCACGCTTCAAACATGAGGTGCCATGAGATTAAAAGTGCATAGAAGCAAAGGGTAAATAACCTGAAGCATAAAACAAAGCAATCAACAAGTGGCCTGATTTCCACATGGGAATAACTCTGATGAGAAACACCTGGTGTAGGTTTCACCTCCTGACCACACCCTGGGAGAAGAATCAGTGCGGTGAAGTACACTTCCACACAAACAGACACACACACATACACTCAACTCGGCAAGATACGACATATTTATTTTTTGTGATGAGCTGCAAGTCTTTGAAATTTTAAGGTCTGCTTGCCATCGTTATAATTTCTAGATTATCCTGTGCCATGGGTATGAACAATATTGGGCTTACCTGTATAAATACAATAACAGGTTATGACATTATGACCACCTGCCCAACAGTGTGTTGGCTGCACTTGAAGTTTCTTGGAATTTTCAGGTTGTTTTTTTTTTACTTTTACTCACATTTTATATTTAAGTGTTTTATTAAATTAAACTACACGCACATAATTTTTTTACTGCGCTTCATCTACTTTTAACACTTTTCTTTCTCCAAAACCTTTAAATTATTGATTTCTGGGATGCATGTGTAATGTCTTAGTGTATTATCTCCACATAGTTCTTGACCTAATTTTCTGACAGGGAACATTTAACATTATTCTTCATCTGCCTCTTATCTTAATAGGTCTTGGCTTTTCCTGATTGCAGCACCCAGAAGTATGTTCCATCTAATTTAAGTCCCCTGAGCTTGATGTGTGGGAACGTATTTAGGCACTCACAGACAAGCAAATCATACTTGAGCTGACAAAAAGATTTGTACACCTGATGATGATGAAAGTCAGCAAATTATAAAGGATTTATTGACAAAAATGTAGAATGACAAGGCAGCAGTGGAAACGAGGGGATAAAACTCTTACTCGCTTTGTCTACTCATAATGGCACCTTCACAGCTTGCTCTTAAAATAATATAATAAATCTGTGAAAAGGTCTGTGCATTATAAATCATCAAACTTAACAAAAACCTAAAAACAAGAGCTTAAATCAAATTGTTCCTCCAAAGGTTTTTTTTTAGGATATTCTCTTCTTTTATCATATTGCTATAAATATACCATAATAGACTTCTGGAGATAGAAACAAGCCCCTTGTCACCTGAAAGGATTAGGCAGGTACATAGAAAACCTCCAACATAGAAACAACAATGCCCTGCAGCATAGAAGTATAATTAAAAACAACAGAATCAATGTTGGATTTGGAACTAAAAGTCTTCTCTGAATTAGGACAGCACCCATCTAGGTAATGATGATGTGCTTGACACTAGTATGTTGTAAAGATGGGGACAGAAAGATGAAAAGAGAAGTAGAACATGATGACAGATACCTGCTGTTCAACTTACAGTAATTGGTAAGGATCTACCTAATACCTAATTACCTACAATTTCTGCCAAAGATCTGCAATGAACTTTATAGTTTAAAAGTGTTTCAACATTTACGGTGAGATTTGTTCACGTGGCATCAATATAACTGTAAAATAAAGGGTTTTTGTCAATTTTTTGGATTTGTTTACCCACAAATTATAGACTACTCACAAAATTCAGCTTTCAGGTGAAATTTCAGGATGAACCTAAAATACACTATACGCTTTACAGGTAAATTTAATGTGAGCTTCTCTAAACCTTTGAATGCACGTGTTTAACTGTTCAATGTTTTAGCACATTTTGCTCAACTTGCTGTAAGGAGCTTAATGGCAAAATTTACAATAGGTGTTTGATATATGAATCGACCAATACATTTCCTGGTCATTTTGTGAACATCATGAAATGTCGTTGTCAAGCTGTAATTGATGGTCAAAGGCACGACATGTTACTAGGACAGTGAGATTTTTTTGTGGTAGTATAGCCACTACTGTTGTTGACTTTGTTACAATAACTTGTTTGAGATTTGGAAATCACCATTGCATGTTTCTACTTAAATGCTCTTCTTTCATGATATAACATCACTGTAGTGTGAACTTTTTACATTTTCCATAAGTTTCAACTGAAAGACAAATATCCCTAACTTTCTGTGAGTAATATATTTTTTTGACACAAAGCTGAAATATACAACAAGCTGTTGCTGACTAAAGGCTAATTTTCCTCCAAATACAAGCCAGGAAAAAAACAAACATAGGAAATTCAAATGAATATAGTTTTAATCAACACAGCTTTACTTTTTGTTCTTTAATTTACATCTGACACATTTTGTCTAACTTTTATCTTATTCTAAGATGGTCCTCATAGCAAATAAGTGTTTCAAATGTTTCGTTTTTTATGGGCTGCACGGTGTCTTGCAGCATGAAGTTCCTGGGTTGTACTCCCAGTCCAGGGGTCTTTTTGCGTGGAGTTTGCATGTAATCCCCGTGTATGCGTGGGTTCTCATCGGGTACTCCGGCTTCCTCCCACAATCCAAAAACATGACTGTTAGTTTAATTGGTCTCTAAATTGCCCTTAGGTGTGTGCATGGTTGTTTGTCCTGTATGTCTCTGTGTTGCCCTGCGATGGACTGGCGACCTGTCCAGGGTGTACCCTGCCTCTCGCCCGTAGACTGCTGGAGATAGGCACCAGCTTCCCCGCGACCCAGTATGGAAGAAGCTGTATAGAAAATGAATGAATGTTTCTTTTTTTCTGTTCACAAATAGAACCAAAGTTTTGGTTATCTCAAAATACTACTAAATATCTCTTTAGCATAGAACCAACCAGTTGATCAAATACAGCAGCGATATGAAGCTCCAATGTTGCTGTTAAGCAGGTATCTTTAAATAGAC